>PVKE010032612.1:0-18382 GCA_004027555.1 Craseonycteris thonglongyai
ATTGATAGATTAGCAAAAAGTAAGTCATATTATTCTTTCATGATAAATTTTCCTGGCCCCCCCAAAAAAACGCGAAAGTGAAATATTGAAATCAAATTATCAGCCATACTGTGCATTTTTATAACAACTTTTTCATATTTACGAACAAATAGTACAACTTATACATTGCAGTTGATAAAAAAATTAAATTGCATTTTAAATTAGTAAAAATCTATCTTGAAAAAGTGTCGGAAAATCGAATTTTTTAGGTACCGCGTGTACGGAATGCTGCTATCAAAAGTTGGGTCTGGAAATTTATTTTCTTCATGAGCCTCTATCTCGAAAACTTAATAAGTGATTTAAAAAATAAAAAATAGTTTTGAACATATATTTTACTTACATCTACCCATACCTCGCTGGAATGCACCTTATACTAAAACACAGTGTATAAACATAGTATGCATTTCACACCCCTTCTTCCCCCTTAGACTACGCCTATGACAACAAGTCGATCGCGACACACTTTTAAGATAAAAAGTAGATCTTATATACAGAAAAGTTGGCCACCCCTGGTATATAAGAACCCTCACCTAAAGCCTCTGTAGCAAATAGCCCAGGAAGCCAAACCACAACCCCTGCAGCAATCTGCCCAGAACAATTAGGATATTGTCAACAACTGTCAGATTCCCAGTTTCTTCACTTGCTTCTTAGCATTAGCCAGAGAAAGCCAAATATGCTCTACAAATCAATGATATAAGATGCCTGTTTCTACCTTCCCCTTGTCAACAACCGTCAATCTGAAGCCTTCCCTCTTTTTCCACCATAAAGCTTTTCTATTCCCCTGCCTCCCTTTGAATATGCCAAATGAAAATAATGGTAACTAACTCCCTTGCTCTAGCAAGCTCTCAATAGTCTCTTTCCTCATCTCCATCAACTATTCCCTTTTCTTCCTCTTGATCAGAACAGACCTCGCCTACCTTTTCCCAACAACTCTGCTAACAACACAAAAATTCTAGTTGCCTATAAAAATAAAATAAAATAAATCTATCCCTCCAATGATCCAGGTATGCAAGCAATTGTAGAACTTAAATTTTAGACCCAAGATAAATTAAAAGAGTAAGGATCTCCCCACCCTCCAACAAGACAATCAACTATTCCTAGAAAAGTTTTAAATTCTTTCAGGTACATTATGATTCAGGGTTACCTAACCTGCATCAGCTTGTACACATGTTGGTTAGAACCTCAGATGCTAAATCTTGGATGGAAAAAGCTGATTGGTCTCCCCCAGAAAATGACCTATAGGATCTCCTTTCCACAATAAACCTAGAGTCGAAAAGAAAAGTGGGGGGTTGGGGGGCGGGAGGGGCTAAAAGGTAAGGCAAATTCTTCTGAAAGTAATATCCCCAAACATGTTCAATAAAAATTGCTCACACCATAATTCAATCACAAAAACAGAAGAAATAAGGAAAATACAGGGAATTTTTATGATAGACTAGAAAATATGTTCTGACAACATTCCGGAATTAATGGAGGTGCTGGTGTACAAGCAACCCTTTTATCTCATTCTGTCAATGGAGTTAGACATGAAATTGGAAGCCTCATTCAAAAATGCAAGTTAAAATGCAAAATAGCACCTTTGCCTTAATTAAAACACCTGTGAGAACATTTTGAGAGCGGGTTTGAATACAAACTGAGACAGAATCCAAAATAAACTAGGATCTTGCAGATAAACAGCTAGGTGGCCCACTTCCCAAGCAGCCAGTTTTGACGAGAACAGTGTAGATATTATCAACAGAAGAGACACTGGAAAAAAGAATGTTCCAACTTATAAAAGAAAAAACAAGACAAAGAAAATCCCTCAATTCTGATCAATGAGGGTGCTCTTAAGCAGTAAAAACAAACTCTTAATATCTCAATTTACCCTTGAACACCAAAGCTGAATAAGTATAGATGTCAACCTTATCAATTCCTGGTAGATAGAGTATACTCTTACTACATTAAATCCCTTATCTTAGCTCAACCTCTTCCTATCTTTCAAATAACCCATCGATTTTTTCCTATTGCCCAGCCCTTAACTGTAATGCTTGGGCCCTTGTATGAAAAACATTTCTTCCTTCTCTGTGACATCACCCCTGTAAATTTAGTAGGAAGAAACTTTAGAAATGGAATTGTAATATTAAATTCTCAACAGTGAATCTATTTCTTAAAGTGCCAGAGAAGTCCTCTATTCATAATCAAGTTGTATATGATCTGGGTATACACACCTTTGCTTCCCCTGTTATATTTGGTGCACACCCCAGATAAAGTTTAACATTGTACCTGACATTCTATGACCTTCGAAGTCCACTGACATAGAAAAAATAATAATAATAATTGAGGCAGAACCTGGAGAGTAGGTAGATGCAATCAAACTATTACCCAAACATCCCCAATATCCCTGCAATGAGAAGCAAAGGAAGGGTTCAAACCTATAGGCCTTACATCCAAAGGTCTTCTCAGACCCTTCACTAGCCCTGTAATGCTCTGTCTTGCCAGTAAATAAACCAAATTTGTGAAGATATCAGTTTTTTCAAGACCTCAGGACATTCAACAAAATGTTTGTCCCTCACTTGCCATTAGTACCTGTCTTGGCATCAATTCTACCGGGGGGACTACTTGCTTTACTGCAGTGGAACTTTGCCTTTTTTGATGTGCTCATCCAGGATACCACATTGCATTCAGCATCATGTCTCCTTAGTTTCCTTGGCTTATGACAATTGCTCAGCTTTTTTGTATTTTCCATGACTTTGACAGTTTTATGGAGTTCTGGTGTTTTCTAGAGTGTTCCACAACTGCTCTTGCTTATCCTATCTCTGTTTTTCATTTCCCTGATTTCTGGTTTTATCTTTATTATTTCCTTCCTCCTATTTTCTTTGCATTTATTTTCTATTTTTTAACTGTTTCTTGAGATAAAATCTTAGCTCAGGAAGGTTTAGCCTTCTTTTCCTTTCTGCTATATGCTTTTATCCCTCCCCCCACCCCCACCTTCCCTACCCCTGGACTATTAGCAAACCAATTGTGGTTTCTGTACAAAACTAAGGGTGAGGTGAAAGGCAGAGTCCAGCTCCAGAGGCCAGGGGGAAAACTGCAATAAGGGAGTGGGCGTGGGGAGGTAGATTCACAACAAATGGTTTGGGAAGGAGAGGAGGCCAGATTTTCACTGAGGGTTTTGAAATGAAATGCTGTACACTCTAGAGGAAATTTCCATCCCTGTGTCCTTATGAAATACTTAGCAAAATAGTTTTTCTTATTAACCCACTGTGGCATTGAATCTATTTTGGGGATGCCTTGAAGCACTAAATGCTACTGTAAATGTTGGTGTAGAGTAAAATTAAAGGCACCTTGTCCCTATGACTTACTCCAGTGAGAGCTAACACAACCTGTATGCCAAGTGCTGCTCTAAGGATGTTACCTGCAGTGGCTCAGCCAACCCTCCCAGCAACCCTATGGGGTAGCTACAATTTTCACCCCATTTACAACTGAAGAAGCTAATCTATGGAGAAGCCAGGTGAGATAGCACCATTAGTCAAAGGAATAGCTAGGAGTCATGCCAGGGTGTTCGGCTCTGGAGATTGCTCATATGTTCTTAACCACTCCCTTGACCGTCAAAGCCAAGAGGCATTGCATGCACTAGACTTTAGGAAGGTTAGTCAGCCTCGAAGTTTTGTCCACTGGGATGTGGCTGGAGTAACAAAAATATAGCCAGAAAGGGAGAGGCAGGTTGCCCAGAAGTGTGTTATTAAGTCATACAGCCCATTAAACCCCATCAGCAGAAAAGACCCCTCCCCCACCAATCTTGGGGCCAGAATTCCTTGATGCTGAAAACCCAGAAGGCACCACAGGCTGCCCCACTCCACCAGCACTCAGATCTCACCCATCAGCAGTCTTGCCATGAGTCACCCCACCCCTTTCTCTCCACCCCTCCCCCTACACACACCGAGTCGAGGCCTTTGTCATCTCCCCTTGGACAACTGCAGGGACCTCTCTGCTTCCCATTTTGCTTCTCACCTTTCATCCCTGCCCAGTTCCCACTCAGCAGAGAAGTATCTTTTAGTAAACATTAGATCCCATCCTTTCCCTGCATAGAACCCTTCAGATTCTCATCACACTGATGGGAATCCAGTGTGATGGGAATCCACACTGAGTGTCCAGTCCAGACTCGTCATCTTGACCTATAAGACTGTGCAATGTCTGGCCCCCACAGACACCAAGCACCATCCTCCTCCCTTTGGCTGGGGGCCTTCCATCTCACTGACCATGCAGACCGTGAAACACCAAGTTTTGCTCGTGCCCCGTGCTGTGCCTACTGCCTTACATGACCTGCCCCTTCTCATTTTGCATGGCTGGCTCCTATTTTTCCTTCAGTGTAAATGTCACCTCCTCTGAGAAGCCTTCCCTGACCACCTTATCTAAATAGGAACCTAATTTAAAGTAAATGCTGTATATATTCCCTTCAATTCTTTTATAAGTTGATTGCTTGTGGATGTCTGGATTAGAAGCTTCTGGAAGGCAGGAACCCTGACTTTTCAGCTACTCTTCCTGGCACCCCCGAATGTGCCTATCACAGGGCAAGCATTCACAACCATTTTTAGTGAGTAAATAAGAAGAATGGGTCCTAAAGATTGCTTATCATTTGATGGGTGCTGAATAAACTTGGGTGTGGAGAGAGGAGAGAGAGCAGGGGCCAGAGATGAGCAGGTCACACCTCATATTCTGAGGGTATTTAAATTGAGGAGATGTTTTTCAGTGGCAGATGCAAATAGACCAATAGTGACCACACTACTTTGTCATTCCATTCACATGTGTTCTCAAGCATTCGGTCTAGGGGAAATGACAAGTCTCTTAGGAAGCATGGTAGGATCTGGCTGCCATCAACCTCATTAATGAGGCAGCTTAAGCAATTTGGAGCAAAATAACTTCCATACCAAGGCCAAGCTTCAAAGAGCAGTGGGAAGGAGGAAGTGAGGGAGCAGTAGAATCAATAACTAGGTTGCTCAGAGAAGTCTCCTGTGATTAGAAAAGGAAGGAAAAAAAGGCAGTAATTACATTTTGCTGAGACTCAGAGAATTCAGAAAGTGTGGTGTCGCCTTCATCTTTTCTACTTCAGATGGTGAGAGATGAAAAGAAAGTAGATGTGGATATGGCAGAAAGTAATTTCAGACCTTCCCTGGGATGAGCAAAGCAGTTCTCTCCCCAGAGGGAGGAAAGGTAGGGAGCGAAAGCATCCTCCGAGCAGTAAAACTGTGGAGATAGTTAACAAAGTTACGATACCCCATTAAAGGCAGGAGCAAGTAAAGAGCTGCAGGACTCTTGTCAGGAGTCTATGAACCCACCCAGAGCCTGGGGCTTGATGACATTTGAAAGAAACCAGGGAAGAGTTTCATGGGCCTTGAACTTAGAGTGATGGCAGGTGGTAGAACACGGAAAATGAGAAGTGGTCTGGTGGTTGGTGGCAATCAGGCAGGTGGAGTTTGGAGCCTGGCTCTTCTTTTCCCTCCATCATTAAGTTTGTGCAAATTGCCTAATCTCTCTAGGCTGCAGCTTGCTCCTCTGTGAAATAATAGTGAGAAGGAGGCAATGGTGGATGAAAGGGCTCAGCCGAGCACAGAGGGTGCATTTCCCAAGTATTAGACATCACCTCTGCTACTGCTTTCGGTCGTAGACATGGTGGTGAGTTAGCCACTACACCCTGGGTGTGGAGAGTGTGGACTGGTTGGTTCAGCCTCCTATTCTGGGCCTTCCCACAGGCTGGACATCTACAAACTGCATTTTCCAGACTCCATCCCAACTAGCAATTTTTAATTCTAGAAGCAAATTAAGTGTGGACAATTGGATGAGTTGCATAAGACTTGGAAGGTGGAGAACGATTTCTGCTTCTTTTGACTGTATGTCATTATTGGGAAGATTGAAAGTGGGGATTTGAGATCTTTTTGGCCCATCAGAGTCCATTCTCCAGCCTCCTGGGTATCCAGAGGCAGTGTGGCTTCCTGACACCAGGAACACAGCCCCCACAGTGGGTTCCTGCCATCCTCAGTAGTCCTAGCAGTGGCCTGGGATGTGATAGACACCTGGTGCATCAGTTCGGCAGTATTCTGGGAGTCATTTCTAGAAGCCCAGTCAAAAGCCCACACCCATAGACCTCCAAGTGATTTTGTAAACATCTTATTCCCTATGGGACATCCCTTCATATTTAAAAATCTAGAGCCATGTCCACTTCCTAGACTCATGACTACACATAAGGTGTTTACATTTCTCTCCTTCACAATCTCACTTATAAAGAAAAGATGGGTGATTCAATCCAATTGAAACATTTTTACAAGTGAAAACAAAATTTTTAAAGCATCATTTGCTTCACCCAGTAACATTATTTTTCCTGAGCTGTTCACACCTACACTAAGATTGACCAATTACCCCATCCCTGTATAACTAAGCCTAAGGCATTGTCATCCCCTGGTGACAAGCTGCCCAAACTGCAATGATAATGATGGGAAGGGAATAATCAGAGTCAGAATAGAGCAGACTTCACAATCCTGAACCAAGAGAGTGAAGCCCAATCAATATGGATGTCCTCATGGAATATTGAAAATGGAGACATTGAGAGAAAAGAATTTCTCCAGCATTGCCCAGGAGAGACGGAGCATTGTGGACTCAATGTGAGTCTTTCTGTCAGCTTGGCAGATTCAGCATTTTAATCAAGAATGACTCACCATGGCTCGTTGGTGACTGTATTACTTAAAAATAACCACTCCCTTTGCAATGGACTCAAACCCTTTTTGGAAGGAGGCAGAAAGTAAACACACTCTGCAACCTTATCATTTTAACTTAATTTCCCTTTTGATAAAAGAGTATGCTGACCATCTGACACTTGTGCTGTTGTGGTTGTCACTTCTTTATCTCCCTGGACACTACTAAGTAAGCATTCTAATATTTATTTATTTATTTATTTATTTATTTTATTGTTTTTTTGACAGAGAGAGAGAGAGATACAGAGACAGAGAGAGAACTGAACTGGGGGAGCTCCCAGTTCAGCATATGGTTCCTCACGGGCCGGGGCCGGGATGCGATCCCTGGTCCCCGGCGCTGCAAAGTGAGCGCTTAACCCACTGAGCCATCCCGGCTTCCCCTAAGTAAGCATTCTAGACTTTTTCCCAGTCCTTTGTGAGTCTGCAATCACCTATCAATAGTTCAGTTCTACAGGGCCTGGAAAGTGTTGTACAGAGAACTGAGAGCTATCTGTGGATCTATAGACCTTAGTCAAAAATCTCACCTCATCTCTATGAGAAGCCCACTAACCCTAAAACTTTATTTAACCTAGTAGCCTGACTTGCATTCCCAGCAAGTGGGCAAACATACATTCTTTCTCCAGTTCTTAATTATCTGCGTGTGACT
The DNA here is from genome assembly GCA_004027555.1 of Craseonycteris thonglongyai. Taxonomy (NCBI): domain Eukaryota; kingdom Metazoa; phylum Chordata; class Mammalia; order Chiroptera; family Craseonycteridae; genus Craseonycteris; species Craseonycteris thonglongyai. The sequence continues at coordinate 7,408 of PVKE010032612.1, forward strand.
TATCCAAAACCATCTATTCTTATTCAACGAGGAGACTAATTGAAAAGGCCAGGCTCTGAATTCAAGAGATAATGGGTTCAAATACTGGCTCTGCAACCTTCCGGGCTCTGTGATCTTGGACAAGTTAGTACATTTCTCTTGTTTCACTATCCTAATCTATAAAAAGGAGCTAATCAGAATACCTACTTTGTATAAGATAAAAGATATATAAAATAACTACACTCAATAAATAGTGGCACTTAATAAATAGTAGCAATTGATATTATTTGCTGGATGCTACAGGAAACGAAAAACTGAGCAAGCCACAATCAAAACCCTTTAGAACTATGTGATCTAACAGGGGAGGATGCAGCCTGTACAGAAGTAATTATGACAGTTTGATTGAGACATGCCATATGACTGACTATTCCATCCGATTTAGACATCAAGCTTAAGTAGAAGGCAGCATTGGCAAGTAGACTAGTGCTCTGTCCAAAGACAGGTAGAAAGTGGTCCAGAAGGGAAGTGAAAGAACAACACTGGAGGAAAAACAAGCCTGAAAGGCCTCTCTGGGGAAGGCTTTAAAGGCCAATTTGAACTTGAATAATCCGATTGCAAAAGCAGTCACAAATGCTTCTTCCTGACATCCACGCCCTTAGGTACCATATTTTCCGGCGTACAAGACGACCGGGCGTATAAGACGACCCCCTAATTTTACAGTTAAAACATAGGTTTAGGCCTATATTCGCTGTATAAGACTACCCCCCACTTCCGAGGCTATAGTCTTATACAGCGAATATAGGCCTAAACGTATGTTTTAACTGTAAAATTAGGGGGTCGTCTTATACGCCCGGTCGTCTTATATGCCGGAAAATACGGTAATCCTTTCCCACAGTGACGCTGAACTTGGTCATACAACTTGCTTTGACCAGTAGGATGATTGCTAGGAAACATGAGTCAGATAGAGGCATGAAAAAAGGTTTGCACATTTGGGCTGACTTATTTAATGCTGCACTTGGAAACTTTCTGCCACCACCTGAAGAAGCTTGCTCAAGCCATTTAGGTATTGATGAGAAACCTGTGGTCCGTGCTCTCCACCACCCCAATCAATCAATAGTTGGCATTGTCAGGGGAACAGCCACCTAGCATCCTGCAGTTGACCATAGATGCAAGAGTGAGCTCAGTCAAGGCCAGCAAAAGAATCACCCAGCCAGGCCCAACCCAAAACGTAACCCACAGAACCATGAACAAAAGAAACAGTTGTTGTTTTAAGCCACTGCATTTGGGGTAGTTTGTTAATGCAGCAAAAGCTTGCTGATAATGAAGAACCAATAAAAGATGAGGGCAAGAAGTGATATGAGCAAATATTCTACGCTATCTAGATGGATATGCACTTGGGAAACTGGAAGCACATCATAAATACTAGATGAGGCAAAATAATTACTAGTATAAATTTACTTCAAAATAAATAAGATGAAAAGTAATTATTATTTCTGTTTCAAGTGTAACATTTTTGTTATAGTTCCAAAAATTTAGAAACTACACATAAAAACAAGAAATAAAAATCACCTATAATTTCCCGGAGGGATAACTACTATTAAAATTGTGGTATATACCATCTAGTCTCTCTTCTGTGCATTTTTATGCTTTTTTGTTGTTGCTATTGTTTTACAAAAAAAAAAGGTAATGTGTTTTTTACCTGCTTTTTACACTCAACAGTGAGTTATAAACCTTCTTCATGTCATTCTAAACCATGTATATTTTTGTAAAACATGACGCTTAAAATTGTATTTTATTGTGTTATTTGAATCCGTCATAATGTATTTAACCGATCTCTTATTATGGCTTATTTAGGCTGTTAACATATTTACCCTACTATGAACAATTCTCTGATGAACATTTTTAGAGCCTCATCTTTGCCCTCATTTTTATTTCAGACACTATTTTTTGCCTAGTCCTAAGTCATTTACTTTCCCCCCTTTTTCCTCCTAAGAAAACCTCTCATTTTAGAAATTAGAAGAGAGCTGTCCTTTGAGCTCAACTCTTCTCTGCCCCTGTTGCAGGTAGGTGTGGCCATGTGACTTAGTTCTCAACAATGGAAACTGTAAGTGCAAGTTCTGTGTACCATTCCCTAGTCAGAGCTTGAAGGCGCAGCTGTGCTTCGTCCATTCTCTCTGTGCCCAGACACTAGCGAGGTGTAACTGCAACTCTGCATGGCCCTACAGGCTGGCTGTGTTAGTCAGAGTTCTCCAGAGAAGCAGAACTAGTAAGATGTACATATATAGAAAGAGATTTACTGTAAAGAGTTGGCTCACATGATTGCAAAGGCTGAAATATCTGAGATGTGCAACTGGCAAGCTGAAGACCCAGGAGAACCAATGGTTTGGTTCCAGTTTGATTCTGAAGGCCTGAGAACCATGAGAACTGGTAGTGTAAATTCTAGCCCAAGTCTAAGTCCAAAGACAGGAGAAGACCAAGTGTCCCAGTTCAAAGACAGTCAGGCAGAGAGAATTCTTTCTTATTCAGCCTTTTATTTTATTGAGCTCTTCGACAGATTGGATGCAACCTGACCACACTGTGGGGTAAAGTCAATTTGCTTTACTCAGTCTACTGAGCCCGATGTTAATCTTATCCACTATCATCCATACAGACACATTCAGAAATAATGTTTTAGCAGCTCTCTGGGCCTTGGTGCCCTAGTCCACTTGACACATAAAATTAGCCATCACAGTGGCACAGTCACAAGTTCGAAGGAATCTGAGTGACTTGATTGTCAACTGCCGGAGAAATGCTTGCCAGACAGAATATCTTCCTTGGACTCTTCTGTGGGTAAAAATAAACTTCTCTTCTGTGGGAGCCAGCACACAATTATTTCTACTCTGACACAGAATAGACATTGCTGGGGGGGAAAAACACACATTCAGCAAAATTGTCCATTCGAAATAATGCTTTTAGGAATATCAGGATTATAGTCAGAGCACTAAAAATTTATGTAACTTTGTAACTAGAGCACTAACAAACCCAGTAATTGGTACCCTGAGAGACAGCTTGGACCGTCCAGGCAGGAAGCTCGGCACGGTTGGAGTTTGCCTCAAGGCGATGAAAATGCCATTGAAAATATTTGTGGGAAGTGATAGAGATGGAGACTAGATTAGCTGTTGCTAGGGGTGAAGACGGATGGTTGTGTAAGTGGTGGGCACGGCTATGAAAGGCTAGCACGAAACCTTGTGGGGATGGAGCAGTTCTGTATCTTAACTGCGGTAGTGGTTATACTACCCTGCACATGCTATAGAATTAAGTGAGATTACAACACACACACACACACACACACACGCACACGATGTACATAAAACTGGTGAAATCTGAATAAGCTCTGTGAATTGTACCAGTGACCAATGTTGGTTTCCTGGCTTGGACATTGTACTACAGTTGTGCAAGGTGGTACCACTGGGGAAACTGGGTGCAGGGTATATGAAACGTCCCTGTGCATTGTTTTGCAGTTTTCTACAAATCTATAATTATTTTACAATGTAAAAAAACATTTTTTTTAATTATTTTATTATTTTTGACAGAGACAGAGAAAGACAGAGGCAGAGAGAGACAGAGGCAGAGAGACAGAGAGAAGGGGGAGGGTCCAGAGCAGTCTCCATAGTTGTACATCATTAGTCTTCAACATAGTTTGGTTCCACATAGGTGGGTGGGGGCCCCACAGGGCGGGAACTGGGCTGGGGCCTCCCACATGGGAGACATGCCCCCTTGAGCCAGGGGCTGAACCAGGGGGCGAGAACCGAACTGGGGGCCTCCCAATGGGAAGCACAACCCAGTTCAGCAAATGGGTCCACACGGGCCGGGGCTAGGATTCGATCCTCGGTTCCTGGGGCTGCAAAGTGAGCGTTTAACCCACTGAGCCATCCGGGCTTCCCCAAAAAACATTTATTCAATGTGTAGGAATATTGTCTATGGTTGTAGAAACCATCCAGATGGAAATGGAGCTCTGGACTCTAGGCAGCCAGAGGAAGAAGTGCCATCTGCCGTGAGCAGGGCTGGAAGTATCTGTGTGGGAAGAAAGCCCAAGGTATTGTATCTACTTTTATTTTCTTAACCAGTAACTGAAAGGGGTCTTGCCTGTGTATCAGCCAAGCTGAGGGCCTTTGTCCTTCCCATGGGAGGTTATAATTCTGTTCCCACTCTTCAAGCTCTTCCCTTTTCAAAGTATGTTAATATTTTGAATTTCATTTGTTTTTTGTATTCGCTCAGAATCTACCTAGCCATTTAGAAAATACATTTGATTGCATGTGGGCCATTGTCAAAATATAAGCCATAATATAGTGAAGAGACAAAGTTTTCTGGGAAGATTCAAGTGTAGTTCTGCAGACTATTGATGTCCCTGTGTGTAAAGGAATACATGAGGCGCCACAAAAACATAGGTGGTGATGGTAAAAGCCCTCTCAACTCAGAGAGGTTTTAACCATCAGTGCCTAGGAATCACCAGCAGCATTTGTTCAAAATGCAGGTTACCTGATCTCTCATTCCCAGTCTCGAAATCGTTGATCTGTGAATGACGTCAAGGAATATGCAGTGTAACAAGCACCTACCTTGCATCACTCTTTGAAAAACACACCCTTTTATCCTCAACAAGGAGGAGGCTGGATTACTAGCGTTTAAGTATTTAGCTGGGTTCCTGCCAAAATAGTGCAATTTGGTTGAACGGTGAGCTGTGAGGAGATGAGTAAAGGCAGTGCTTCAAAGACATGCTGAGCAAACTGAAAAGCAAGTTAAAGCACCGTGACATTGTTTCCAACGCCTGGGATTGACAGCAGCTGACATTCATGCTGGCACCAGTGTCACCTCTGAATACAAAGAACATTGGGTATTTTGACTTATTTCAGCAGAAAGAAAATGTTAGGGAGGAAAATATCCCTCTAACTAGTTCCTTCCTCTGAAGCATCACTGTGGAATAATAGTGCCTTATATTCATGCATCAGCTTTCCAATCACCAGCTCATTGGAAGCCAGCAAAAGAGAGACCCTTTAAATCATCTGCCCTGAGGCAAATGGTCCATTTCTTGAAACTCCTTGAATGTTGAAAAATGTGCTTATGAAAAACACATTCCAACTTCTGTAGAGCTCAGAAACCTTTCCTTCTCAGGATGGTAGGAGATGTCCAACTGAAATAAAAGTGAGTTTAACTGGAGGCAGAAAGCTGGTTAGCAGAGCATTAAGGCATCAAGGCCCATGTGACACTGTAACATTTGAATTTATAAAAATTATGAGACCTATGACTTACCAAACACTGTCCCAAACATTCACTGACAAACACCCTGCTGCTTACTCTTGGAGATTCTGAGGTCTGTCCGGTCCATTTTCAGAATTTGGCTTTGGAATATTCTTGGCTTCGCAAGGATAAGGGCTATAGTCTGTTGCTTTTGTACATTCCACATTTAGTACACTATGTTATGTGTAAAACATATTCAATCATGTGGAAGAAAGAAATCGTTTTTCTTAGAGTGCACTAACCAAGGGAATCCAGAATGGGGTAAAGGAAAGGTGGAGAAGGGTATCTCCTGACCCCTTCCTTCCTTTTTGCTAATAATTTGTTCAGAGCCAAAGAGCGAACTGAGGTAAATGAGGTAGTGGCGGGACTTCAGTAGACCGAACCAGAGGGAGCAGTGGAGAGTAAAAAGGAACAAGGTGCCCCAAAAAGCTGAAGGTCCTCAGTACATAGACCAAGTTCTAAGGCAGGAGGCTCTAATTAGGCATTTCATCAAATATAATTCAAGGTTAATAATAGCAATGCCAATAATGACTTCACTAGCCCTTTATTTGAATTATTCCATTAAACCACATAACAATCCTATGAAGTAGAACTTACTATCTGTTAGGGCTGTGTTTGCACTTGCTCGCTATTCCATCCCCAGACTCTACCCCACAGTGGGTGCCCAGATAATAGCATCTCAATCAATGAAGCAATGAGTGAGTGAGTCTTCATCTTTGCAAATAAAGAGCTGAGGCTCAGGGAGGGAGAGGAGCTTGGCCCAATGGCACAGCTGTCAGTGGCCAAGGTGAAAGTCTGCCTTCTGCAGAAAGCCTAATCGACCAATGCTACTCACATAGCCTCGGTCCCTCACTCTATCTCTGAAAAGAGGATGTGATTTTGTTTTATAACAGTGGAACATACACGATTAACATTCTGGTGCCTATTGATCAGATCGTTTGCATCTCCTGTCTAAGGCTGGTTTTCTCCAATGCCCAACAAGTCATGACTTTGAGGATACACTGATTCCCTTAGAAATGACAGGCTTGCCTTCACAATCCCAGCAGCAGCTCCACTTTCAAGAGCAAGCCATCACTTATATAGTTCACGTCATGATAAACAGCTTCTAGAGAATTCCCCCAGAGAGATGAAGTAACAAAGTAAGAACAATGCCCAGAGACTGGGTCTCTGACCCAACCAATCAGGGCAGTTATTTCATTTCATGATCTCCTTTTTGTTTTCCAGTTATACTGAGGGAGTATAACTAATGTGAAGGAGAAAAATAATACTTTTTCCTCTACCTTTTCATGTTTAGGGACTGAGACCTGGAAAATTGGACTAACAAAACACAAGCTAACAAGAGAAAGGGTTTATTATTTCTTATGCGTTTAAGGCCTTGTGGAAAGTGAAGATCCAAAGAAGTGGGTAGGCCTGAGAGATTATATATACCTTTTTAACAAGCATCGATGCATTTTGGAGACATGACAAAAAAGGAAAAAGGGGTTTGGGCTAGGGATGGTAAACCGTGGAAAAGTGATTAGGAAACATGGGAAAAACGAACGAACTATTTCAGTGAGGTTGATTTGCAGACTTATCTCAGTGCTGACTTTCTATCTTCTTCTTGGCCGTTCGTTTTTTGTAAATATGCCATGAACATACGTGTGGGAAAGGAAATAAAACTCATGGATTTTACAAGAAAGCTTGTGATTCCCTGTGATGCGTACGGGTGCATGATGCATTTGAGCCTGTTACCTTCTACTCGTGCCTCCATCTTAAGTCAGGTGCACCATTTTCTTCCTGATGACATCTCAGTTTAATTCCTTCCACCTCATTTCAAGCTTATTATTTAAATTGGTCATTTCTTATATTCTCTTTACTTTCACAAGCTTGGTTGAGTTTCTGTATGTCTAGTCACAACACTGCCCTCATTTTAGTCCCTAGTTCTATAAAATTTCTAGGCCAGGGGAGTCCAAACTTTTGGCTTCCCTGGGCCACATTAGAAGAATTGTCTTGGGCCACACTTACCTTTCTACATTTTAACTCACAGATTTAGGTTCCAGTTTTTTCCTTTCTTACTCTCTTTGTCCTTTTTAAAGCCATTTATTGTAGCTTTTAGGAAAGACTTGGTAGAGAACAGAATAAAATTATGTGATAGCTTTTTTATCTTTAACCAGCAGCCTTTACTTTTCTATTAATGTAGAAAAATTAAATAACGTTTATGCCACTCTAAGAAGCTATTATTTTCTTGCCTGCTTCCTATAGGCCTTTAGAATTTTTTACTTATTTAACAAAAGTTGTTCATGTAGTTATTCATAAAGAAACAACTGCTTTATTTTTCTCCAAGGACATATCTCTGCCTATTAACTTACTTGTTTATGTCTGCCTCCCACAGTAGAAAGTTGTCCAGGAAGACAGACTTTTCTTATTCACTGCTCTATTCTTAGTGCCTAGAAGGCATGTGGCTCATAATAGATGCTCAATAAATAATTGTTGGATGAATCAGTGGAGGTTTCTTCATTGTCATTTCGATGGCTTGCCAGTTCCTAAAGGTGGGGGTCTCTGATTTTGAGGTTTGAGTGGTATCATGGATTGGGTTCTCCAGAAAGCAGACTCCGAGGTGGAGATTGGCAGGCAGGAAGTCTGTCAGCATCTGTGTGAGGAAAGGAAGAAAGTAGGATTGGCAGAGGGAGAAGTGGAGCTGCCACACAGCAGCCAATTCTCTTGGGAATTCTGAAAACAGGTTGACCCTTTGAAGTTGTGGGAGCTTCACAATTGGAGCAGGAGGACAAGGCAGCCGTTGTAATCCCTTTAAGCAGCTGAAGGCTAGCTGCCATGCCAACCTCCCTCCCCATCTATGGGGAGTCAGTCCTTCACTTATGAGTGGCACAGCTAAACCTCTTCCACACATGGGAAGATGTGTGGCTTCATCGTAGTCATAGGGAGTCTGTAGCCCTTTATGCAGAGACCTCATAGTGTGGCATCTATTTCCTTGGCAACATTGCAAATCTCCAGTAACTGGTTCTGGGTCTGCCAAATCCAAAACTAGATGGTGTGAGCACAGAGAAAATGAGCCAGTCTCAGTGGCAGACACATTAATTCAGATTCAGGGAGCAATGCATAAAACTGGATGCTGAATTATTTTACAATGAATGACATAACTCTCACTAAAACTACAGGTGTCCGCAGGACCTGCCCATTCTTTCCAGAGCCACCGACTTACACCTACCCAGGCTCCACACACAACTCTAGGGGCTGTGTTCATGTAGACTGCAATGGAATGGTATATTTGCCATCCCCACAATTGTTCAGTGCACTGCCCTGAATAACTGATTGTTGAACATGGAACCAGGGTGAGGAGAATCAGGTAGGAAGATTTCAGTAGTGGTCCTCAGATAAAATGACTTGAGGCATTTTTCCCTACTGCAATGATAGTCTTGCAATAAAATCACAATACTATATGAAACCTGGTGATCAAGTTTCCATCCCATTTGTAGCTTTTGAATGAGACCTTCATTGTAATTATGTTTATAGCCAAGAGAAGAGGGCTTACTTTACAGATGAATTCATTGACACTTTGCATATGACAGTTTAGATAATTAAATACTAATTAAGTTACTGAAATAAGCTACAGCTTATTTTAAAATATTACTTAAATAAGACTTAAAAACAATCTTTGTATTTTTCAAAATATATGTCATATACACTATATTCCTTGTGGGTCTCTGTGCAAGTTTAGGTAATTAGGAGATGCAGAATTTTCATTTAGTTTGACAGATATTCAGTAACCAAACAGATATCAGTTCAAGTGCCATCCCTGTCATTTAGCAGCTTTGTTATCCAGGGCAAGTTACTTGGTCCTTAAGCTTCAGTTTCCTCGTCTATAAAATGCCAATAATAATAATCAATTCATAGTGTAGCTTTGAGGATGCAATAAAACTATATGAAAAATGCATATATAAAAAAAACACAGCATCTAGCACATAGTGTACGTTCGATAATGTTAAATATTGTTGATTTGAGTAGAATCAGGGGTTGGCAAACTTTTTCCATAAAGAGCCAGATAGCAAAAATGTTTGGCTTTGAGAGCCATGATCTCTCTGCCTTGACAATTCAGCTCTGTAGTGGAGTGCAAAAGTAGCCACAAATAGTGTGTAAATGAATGGGCATGCTGTGTCCCAATAAAACTTTATTTACAAAAACAGGCAATAGACTAGATTCGGCCCGAGAGCATCACTTGCCAACCACTAGACTGGATGAACTGATGGTTTCATGGCACCAGTGTACCATTCATACACTACATGCCCCATTCATTTCGGTGTAGACTCTAGAATTGATGCTCGAGGATTGCTAGAGTTGATCTGCCTGTCCTTATTCTTCCTTAATGAACACGTAATATTATCAGCTCTAAGGGGAAAAGTGGCTTCTACCCATGCCTCTTCAAGCTTATGGCTTTAAAACCCAGTAGAAAAATAAATTTGCCAAGTATCCTTTCTGGACTCAACATACCCATTATATTTGAAGAGCCATTTTCCATTTTCAAATGTGTGGACAGGTACAACATAATTAGGTTTACAGTGTTCCCTCGCCACTTCGCGCTTCATGGTTTGCGGCTTCAGTGCTTCACGGGTTTTTCCAACATATTCATCAAAAAATAAAAATGAAAAAATACCACCCTGTCGGCAGCCACATGGCGGACAGGAGCGTTGTTTCATGTGGATGCCCGAGAGAGAAGGATCCCTGCATGTCAGACAAAGAGATGAGCTGACTCAGAGTCCATCCCACGGGCTCTCATAAAGGCGCGGGATGGGTTTCCGGGGCGACAGCGACCCATGAGAAAATCCCTAGGGGCAAATCCTACTTCGCGGTTTTTCAGCTTTCGCGGAAGGCTCTGGTCCCCATTAACCGCGAAAAACGAGGGATCACTGTACTGTGCGTGCCACCACGGGGGATCCTGAGTTCAGCCTTAGCAACCAGTAGGTGGCATCCTCCTATAATATTAATACTAAATTAATGCTCTTCCCTGGAGGGGGAGCAGGGAGCCCTGTCTGGGCTTGCCCCAGGAGGGCCTCTGTGCCCAGGGCAGGGGACCCACCCACCTCCTCTGCTTCTTCTCCAGCTCATGGTTGCGGACCTGCTGGCCCTCCAGGTGCAGCTTGGTGTCCTGCAGCTCAGCCGTCAGCCGCTGGCACTTCTTCTTGAGCTGCTGCAGAGCCCGCTGGCTCTCGTCACTATCTGCCTGCAGGTCCCCGAGCTAGGAGCCAAGACGGGGTGCAGGGTCAGCAGCCACTGAGAGGCCCAGGAGTATTGGTGGGCAAGGTAAAGGGAAGGAGGTGAGCAAGTGAGGGGGAGACCCAGAGTTGAGGGATGAAGTCAGGGACATTGAGGGGACTAAGAGGCTCTAAGAGCAGCTGGCCCTTGGTTGTCCCCTGCACCGAGATGCGGACATACCAACCCTCCCCTACGGCTCCCTTGGTTGTGCCCTGCACCGAGATGCGGACACGCCAACCCTCCCCTACTGCTCCCAGGTTGTCCCCTGCACCGAGATGCGGACATACCAACCCTCCCCTACTGCTCCCTTGGTTGTGCCCTGCACCGAGATGCGGACATGCCAACCCTCCCCTACTGCTCCCTTGGTTGTGCCCTGCACTGAGATGCAGACATGCCAACCCTCCCCTACTGCTCCCTTGGTTGTCCCCTGCACCGAGATGCGGACACGCCAACCCTCCCCTACTGCTCCCTTGGT
>PVKE010032613.1:0-18382 GCA_004027555.1 Craseonycteris thonglongyai
GAAGAGGAATGTACGCGAAGGCATCCTCTTCCAAAAAAGGCCTATTTCATCCATGTTAAAAACTTGTTCAGGGAGGTAGCCTCCCTCACTGATGAGGTTAGGAAACTTTTCCTCCACGTAACGACAAGCAGCATCGTTGTCAGCAGAGGAAGCCTCACCATACAGAAGCACGTTTCTGAGGCCGTATCTTTTTTGAAATTTTTCGAACCAGCCTTTGCTGGCTGAAAACCCTCATCCTCGAGGAGGCGAATCATTCCTGGCAGTGCTAGTACTGGCTTGAGGTTCGTCAGCACCTTCTTCAGCCTCTTCATTGTCGTCATCGGGCAAGATTTGGTCGTAGAGAGCTTTGGCCTTTGTCCTGATCATATTAGTGTCCAAACTCACTATCTTTTTCCTGCAATCAGCAATCCACAATGCCAGTGCAGCTTCCATTTTCACAATTCTGTTATTACGCGGAGTTACCACACGTTTCGCTTCTTTATTGAAGGTGATTGAAGCAGTTTTGCGGATGTTTGCTTCCTCTTTCTTGATGTACCGCACTGTAGATTCCTTCACCCCGTCATGGCGTGCCACAGATGCGTCACTTCTGCCCTCTTTGATCATATCTAAAAGTTTCACTTTTTCACTGATGGTCATCATCTTCTTCCTCTTGGGCGCCCCGGAGGAAGCTTTCGCAGGGGCACAGCGCTTAGGCGGCATTATAAGGGCTTAATTAATAAAAAAGTCATCGCTTAAACAAAACAAGTTATCGCCAACACAACACTAAAATACAGTATGCGAGACAGTCAACATCATGGACAAGACTGGCGAGATACAACAAGAGAAGGTGCTAGGTGAGGCTGCGATGATGCGCAATCAACTCACAGGGATAAACCCACTCGTGCTCTCATTGGTTGATGTCGCACCAGAAATCAATCACGCGTCTTTATGAGAGCCCGTGGGATGGATTCTGAGTCAACTCATCTCTTTGTTTGACATGCAGGGATCCTTCTCTCTCGCGCATCCACATGAAACAACGCTCCTTTCCACAATGTGGCTGCCGACATGGTTGTATTTTTTCATTTTTATTTTTTGATGAATATTTTGGGAAAACCCGTGAAGCACTGAAGCCGCAAAACATGAAGCACGAAGTGGCGAGGGAACACTGTATAATTTTTTTAATTTGCATAAATCCTTACATAAGACTTTAATAAATTGTTCAATAAATTGTCAAATTTTTTCTGACAGGCTGGTTTTGTATTTGTTGTTTGCATATAATCTGTCAATTTGAATTTTTTTAGTGACAATGTATCATAAAAATTAAATTCAGGCTATGCCAGGTCAGCTCAACAGATTGAGAGCTGCCTTGCAACCACAAGTTGTGGGGTTCGACGCCTGGCCCTGGCCTGTGCAAACCCGTATGCTGAACTATGGCACAACTGGTAGCCAGAAAAGGTTCTTGCCACCCATGGGAGAGGCCCCTGGTTTGTTTCCTGCCCCACATGGCCCCATATCCACCTGTGTGGAATGAAACTATGTCACAACTAAAGATATACAACTGTGGAGACTGCTCTGGGCCTTCCCCACTTCTCCCTCCCTCTCTCTCTCTCTCTCTTTTTCTCTTTCTCTCTCCCTCTCCTTCTCTCTTAGTTTCCTTTACGTATTAAATAGTTTTCAAATTCTTCTACAAAGTATCACTGTTTCAAATTAGTAGAAATTATTTTAAACTGATATTGAAATGCCATTTATTTATTTTTTTCTTTTAGAGTTAGTTATGCAGCAAATTATTTTCAGAGTCACTCACTTAGAATTGGTAAAAGCCACAAGGAGGTTCAATAGTTTAAACAATAAAAATTTAGCCACCTATTACCATGCCTGGAACTTTATCATTATAGATTAGTTCCCCAAATATCTTATTTAATATACTCATTTATTAAATTTTAATATTCTCATACTATGTGCCATACTTGTTAACAGCCATTATTATGGATTCATCTTAAAACAATGCCATCAGTATAAATTATATTTTATGGAGAAGCTTTGGGTGCCTCACCAAATGAAATAAAAAGTATATGTTTATATAGTTGTCATTGTCCAGTAGACCCTTGGTAAATGGAGGATAAATGAGCACTGGGAGCTACCAAAAATACGTTTTTAATTTAGACATTTTTACATCAGTGGGTGCTCCCTTATCAACATTTATTTTATTAAAATGTAATTGGTAAGATTAAAATGAGTAATTTTCTAAGTGGTTGTCTGTAGCATTTTATTTTGTTATTATCTCATTCTTCTGCAGTAAGGAAGTTTGATTGCAAAGCACTGATAAAGTCAATTGCAGGTGGAACTCACCAGGATTTGAGCACCCTGAGTGTAAGTGTTATGGCAATCATTTCTCTACCTAGCAGGCTATTGGGGGCTCTGGCCTCAATATGTGTCTCCACATGATTTTCTAAGCTTTTTGTGGGGTTAAGGTGCTTGGATATTGAGAATGAAAACAAAAAAGACCAACTGAGGTTCAACTTATACATACTTCTGAATTATATAACAAGATAGTAAGAAATTGTTTGAAATCCTAAAAAAAAAAAAAAAAAATAGTATTTTAACTGTATTTTATTGTCTTTCTTATTTAAAGACCTAAAGACTAGAGTGAAATGCCCTGCACAAATGCTGAAAGATATTGATTAATTAAAAATATTTATTGAGCACTTACCCTCAGAATAAAACTGCAAATACACTTTATAAAGATCCAAAACAAAGACAGAAAAGTCACCTAAAAAAGAGAACTTAGTCCTTCCACCCATAGTAACACTGTCAACTGACTATGTTAACACATCTACAGATAAGATTATTAGCCATAGGTAGCACTCAAGAAACATTAATTGGGAAAGCTGGGATGGCTCAGCAGGTTAAGCGCTTGCTTTGAAGCCAGGGATTGAGGATCGAATCACGGCCCCGGCCCGTGCGGACTCACATGCTGAACTGGGGTGTGCCCCCAGTTCAGTTCTTGCCAGAACCTATGTGGGAGGCTCCTGGCCCAGTTCCTGCCCTGCGCAGCCCTGTGCCCACCTGTGGAGTGAAACTATATGGAAAACTAATGTCAACTATGGAGACTGCTCTGGGCCCTCCCTCTTCTCTCTGTCTCTCTCTGTCTCTGTTTCTGTCAAAAATCAATAAAATAAATCTAAAAAAAAAGAAACATTAATTATCTGATTCTAAATGTTTATGTGTCCTTATATGTTTAATGTATAAATGTTTATGTATAGGCTTGTTGGGTGAATTTGGTTATTCCTGCAAAGGGTTTTCAAACTGTTTACTTCTTATTTACATCATATTGGGGTAGAGTGGGTGGGTGGGAACTATGAAAAGGGTTGAATATAGTACCAAAGATGAAATATCTTGGACCCTCAAAGGTTCTTTAGACTATTTTACGTATTAATTTAAATACATCTAAGTACACTCTGGCTCACAGGAGTTGTAACTACAGCTTGCTGTCTTGCACCTGACCAACCGAACTACTAATTTATTTTTGTTGCTTTATCCTAAGACCAATGGTGAGACAGTTGCATCACTTAGCACTCAGCTCCCCTAACTTCCCTCATAATGATTCTCTGTTTACCATGTGATCTTTCAGTTCCATCCTGTAGAAAGTACTGACCATGTGTTCTTAGATGTGTGAGGTTATTGTAAAATATTCCCAATTATGACTTTGCTTTTCCTATAAGGCATGCTTAGGTGTAGATGATTTCTTCATTCACCAAAGTTTACTTTTCCTGAACTGGAAAATGTCCAGTCCATTTCCAGCTATATCCTTGGAAATAGAATGTGTGCATTCTGGTGTATTTTGTCTCTAGTATGGGCCATTCTTTTAGGTACTTTCTGGTCAAATCAAGAAAGAAACTGTAGCTAATTCTTCAAAACAGAAAGCTACGTAGAATCTTTGGCTCCTTAGGGTAATACTACTACCATTTCCACTTTTAGAAGTATGATATTATGTCTTTGTGTTTCTTTTTAATTCATTACATTTTCACTCTTTAAAAAACGGGAATGATGGATATGGAAAAGGACATTGTATCTAAAGGGTCTGCAGAGCCAAAACATGGAATAAGATACCCTCTAAATTGACTCTTCTGCACACCCTAATCCCTTCCAACACACATTTCTATATTAGAGTAAAACTTCAGTTAAACATAGGAATTTCAGTTTATATTTATTAAGGTTGATGATGAAATAAATGTATAAACAGACTATGGTATTTTCTGTAAAAAATTATATGAGAAAACACACAAAATATAGGAAGAAAAAATAGGGCGGCTACAAATAAAAGCTAGAAACAAAATACAATGTTTCTTCTCTTAATTATTTCTTTAGGAGAAGGTCCTCTATTTTTCTGAGTATTGGTCTAGTCAAACACAATTTAGATATCCCCATCTCTCACAAAATGTATTTCAAATACAAAAAATTTCAATTAATGAGTTGGTGAAAACATCAATTTTGACTGCTTCACCAAAGGAAATATTATAATGATTCTTTGTTTCTTGTTTATATCAAAATTGTTACTGGTAAAAAGAAGTTATTATATATCACAGTAATTATATAATTGTATAGATTCAAGCATCTTTTATCTTCACTAAATTTCTTACATTAAGGGAAAACTGAACATTGCCATATAGAAAAATAATATTGACATTACTGAGTAGTTTTGAATATAAATTCTTCAGAAAAATATTTTTTATCCTAGTTAATCTCTCTTCAGTCATACTCATAATCTTCTTTAGTAGAAACAAATTGTGTTTATGAAACCCAGAGGGAAATTATTTTACTTTCCTTCTCAAATAAAAATAAGGCTTTTAAATGAAGAGAAATATACTGCATAAAATTATGTTTTATATAATTTTATATTTTAAATATAAAATATATGTTTTAGGTTTGCAACAAATTGAGATTTCCATATATCCCTTGCCCTTCATAGGACATTGTCCCCCATTATCAACATTATTCAACAGAATAGTAGATGATGATGATGATGATATATTTCTATTATTATTACCAAGAATGAGGCTACATTGAAATATCATAATCACTCAAAGTCCATACTTTACATCACTGTTTACTCTTGGTGTTGTACATTCTATATGTGTGGACAGTACCTAATGACATGTATCAGTCATTACATTATTATATCACTATATTATTATAATATTATGTTATAATATCATAATATTGTCCTATAAAGTATTTTCATTCCTTTAAAATCTTTAAAATTTAAGAAAGCAAAATAGTGTCCTGCAAAAATTAAAGCAATTGAGCTCTGAAATAAATTTCATGATTTGCTATTAGCATGGAGTTCGTAAAAGTGGAGCTGCATCTAATAGTTATCACCATACCAAAGTCTTCTAGGTTTTCTCCTACTTTATCTTCTAGAAGTTTTTGTTTATATTTAGGTCTGTGATACATTTTGAGTTACTCATGAACGGTATATAGTCTTTGTCTACATTTATCCTTTTACAGGTGAATGTCAAGTTGTTTTAGCATCTTTTGTTGAAAACACTTTTCCCCATTGTATCATCTTTTAAAAATTTTATACTTATTGAAAATATTCATAAAGATTTAGGTTTAAAAAAAAAGGCAAACAAACAATATGCCACCTCAAGGAAAATACTAAAGAGTGTTCTCTAGGCAAAAGGAAATTTCTGAGTATGCAGTGATAATAGAAAAAGTATATTTTAATAGAAAAACCTGTAACAAAAAGTTTTAATTTACAAGGAAACAAAACAATTTTAAATGTGTATTTCCTAAACCATAGCCTTTCTCAAAATATATAAAGACCAAATAGATAAAACTATAAGGAAAAGCAGATAAATCTACAATTATACTAGAGAATATTTATACAACTTTGTCAACTAATAGAACATTGATGTAATATCAGGGACAATTGAGAACATTTGGGCAATAAAGTTAATAGTTATATAATTATACATAAAACATTTTGCTAAAAATAATAAATTATATTTTATTTCTAAATAAACAGGAAATGTAGACATATCACAACATTCTGGAATTTTTGGAATAAAATGTACAGCCTTAAGTACATGCATTAGGAAACTAAACCTGAAAAGAAATAACAATTAACAGAAATAAAAGAAAAGAAAAGAAACATAAATAATATAGAATACTGAGTTAGAAATCAAGACTATAGAGAAGATCATTAAGATGTACTTTGATAATTCTAAAAAGCTGATTAAATTTATCAAGACCTGTGAGACTGCTCAAAAGAGGTAAAAATATACAAATAGTGTTTAATATGTGAAAGAAAGCATTGTTACATATTCTACAAATACTAATAAGGTAACAAAAGGAAAACAAAAATATGCTTATCATGTAAATAAACTATATAGTAAAATGGATAGATTCTTTAAAAAATAGCAGAACAGAAAATATAAGCAACAGAAAATGTGAACTATTCTATAAATACTAAAAAGTCAAATTTTACTGCCAAAATATTATATAACAAGCAACTGACATGTATCATTGACTTACAATAACAAATGCTTTATTTTTTCCTTCACAATGGTGAAGGTCAATTTTGGCTTTGGTACCTTCAGTTTGGGTTGGCTGGGTCTGACTCTACACTGTGCACAGGTTCTGTTCTGCATCTATCTCCTTATTCTAGAACCAGTGGCTACCTGGGACGTGCTCTTCATATGAGAGATGGTACAACTGCAAGATGCTAGTCCAAACAATACTAGTATAAGGAAAGCTCTTGCTTCATCTTTCCTGCTGACCTTCCATTGTACGACTATACAGCAATATTCCCATTCATGACCACTTGGATTGATTCTAGTATTTTTGTTTTTGTGTTTACTGTTATGGATAAAGTTGCTTTGAACATTCTTGTACATACCTTTAGTGAATATAAGTAGCTCACAGTAAATGAGAAATTTCCTTTGTCTTCTATAAAACTCTACATAGTCTAACTCATATATATATTTATTATTGTTTTTGACAGAGAGAGAGTAAGTGACAGAGATGGAGAGAGACAGACAGAAGGGAGAGGACCCAGAATAGCCTCCATAGTTGTACATCATCAGTTTTCAACATAGATACATTCCACATGTGGGTGCAAGCTTCGCAGGGCAGGGGAACCCAGGCCAGGGGCCAGGGACCCAAGTGGGAACAGATCTGGAGTGGGAAGCACACCGCAATTTAGCATATTCGTCTGCAAGGTTCAGGGCAGGACCAGGACCAGGACTCGATCTTTTGACCCCAGGGCTGCTATGTGAGCTTTGGACTCCGGGACTGCAATACAAAATGCTCAACCCACTGATCCATTCCAGATTTCCCTTGTCTAGTTTATATTGCGTGCATGCACACACACACAGTCCAATACTATGTACATTCCTGGATTGTAAAATTGTTAAAAATTGTAGACGAGCAACTTACGTCTTTGAAAATACAGTCGGTATTTATAGGTTAGCATTTGCTCTTGTCATCCCAAATAGTTTCAACCAGTTTATCTTTACATTTTGCTTTGTTACTCAAGATATCTATATTGTGTTCCTGACTGGGCTTGGACATTAAATTGCTCAAGTTCACACTATAGCAGTGGGATAGGATAGAGTTTGCCACCTGTCTACAGTTAAATGATTCAGAATGATTAAACAAATGTGCCTCACAGAGTGAATAAAAATACAACCTAACTAGTATTTCCATTTCAATTAATAGATTAAAGAATTTGCAGAACAAAAAGATATCTTTTTAGTCTTAAAAAAAGTGTTCCTTAGTACTGACAAATAAGTAGAATTCTAACAAGTCCTTTTTCAGTATTAAAGAATAAAGTCTTTCCTGCAATAGAAGAAAGATTAAAGAAAATCAAGATAATTATACTCTACAGCCTTTAAAAATGTCCTCAGTACAAAACTGAATTGACTGGTTTATAGAAAATACTATAAATGTGAAATCAGAGAGACATTCAGTAGTGACTATCAGCTTTCTTTTACAAAGAAATTACTCAGAAATTGTATACATCACTTTCTCATTTAGTAAAACTCAGTCCTCTGGTCACAATTAGTTGTAAAGGAAGAGGGAACATGTGGCCTCTAGCTAAACTATGTACAAGCTAAAACACGAGGGATTTTATCACTAAATTGATGAAAATTAAATTTGCAGACAATTAACAATTCATATCATGTATAAACATTTTAAAGATGACATAGTATTTTTTTATTGTTTTTGATTCATAAGAAACATAAAAACATTATTTTTCTTCATGTCCATCACTTTTCATTGCATATTACTTTAAAATTCTCTTTCTTTAAATTTCCTATAATTTTAGTTCCTAGGGAATTTTATATCTCTTTGTCAATAAGGTAATAAACAATTCTTTCAAATATATTAGTATTTCTCATAAGTTTTCAATCCTTATGCAACAGGTTTTCACTTTTTTAAAGATTTATTTTATTGTTTTTGACAGAGAGAGAGACAGAGAGAAGGAGGAGGGCCCAGAGCAGTCTCCATACTTGTACATCAGTGTTTGACATGGTTTTATTCCACACAGGTGGGTGGGGAGCTGCGCAAGGCAAGACATGGGCCAGGGGCCTCCCATGTGGGAGGAATGCTCCAATGAGAACCTAAATGGGGGCCACACACCAGTTCAGCATATGGGTCCACACAGGCCGGGGCCAGGACTCAATTCTTTGACCCCAGGGCTGCAAGGCAAGCCCTCAACCAGATGAGTCATTCCAGCATCCCTGCAACAGAATTTTAAACATAGACCTATTACAGTAAAAAATAGTGAAATACATTTTTATGTATCCTAATATTATTCATCAGTAAAGGGCATAATTTTGTGAAAGAAAATTGGTCTGCTGAAGAACGTCACATGGTTGTAAGCCAAGCATGCGTGAAAAAAGGGGTTGCGGGCTTAAAAAGTGGTAAACTGAGTGGCTAAAAACTCTGAAAACCATAATATACCTTCAAACTGCCATCATGTATTTGGGAAGTGAGAAATCTCCCAAATATTTTATTATATATATATATTCCAATAAATACTGTTGAGGAGATGCCAGGATGGCTCAGTGGGTTGAGGGCTCATCTTGCAGCCCCAGGGTCTGAGGACTGAATGCTGGCCCTGGCCCATATGGACGCATGTGCTGAATTGGGGTGTACCCTCCGATTAGTTCTCACCATAGCAAACTTCCTGTGTGGGAGGCCCCTGGTTTGGCTCCCATCCCGGGCATGCTTTCCATGTGGGAGATCCTGTGTCCACCTGTGTGGGATGAAACTATGTAGAAAACTAATGATGTGCAGCTGTGGAAACTGCTCTGGGCCCTCCCCCTTCTCTTTGTCTCTCTCTCAGTAAAAAAAAACAAAACCAAAAAACCAAAAAAACACACAAAAAAAACAATGATAAAATAAAAATAAAATTATTGAGCACACAACCCAAATAGATACTATACTTGACTACCGGTATGTGCATTATAAAACATGCATGAGGTCTGACAATTAGGTTTAGAAACTCACCCTAGAAGAAATGCTACATGCCTTGTGGCTGAATACCATCATTATGATTACCTTCAAAGTATTCCCCTTGGAAAGCTGTGAACCATTATCAGCACCTAGTTCATCCTTTAAAGCAGTTTTGGAACTTTTTTTCTGGAATGACCATCAGAGTCATTGTCATATTCTCCTTTATGTCATGAATGTCATCAAAATATCTTCCTTTTAATATTTCTTCTATCTTTGGGTGAAGAAAAAAAACATTGGGCGCCATATCAGGTGAATAGGAAGGATGTTCCAATACAATTATTTGTTTACTGGCTA
Source organism: Craseonycteris thonglongyai (assembly GCA_004027555.1). NCBI lineage: Eukaryota > Metazoa > Chordata > Mammalia > Chiroptera > Craseonycteridae > Craseonycteris > Craseonycteris thonglongyai. Next base: position 9,799 of record PVKE010032613.1, read on the forward strand.
AAAACTCCCTCACACACTGCTTTGTGAGCTGGTGCATTGTTGCGATGAAACAGCCATGAGTTGTTGGTTAAAATTTCAGATTGTTTTCATTGAACTTTTTCATGCAGCCTTTTCAGCACTTCCAAATAGTCAACTTGGTTGACTGCTTGTCCAGTTGCTACAAATTCATAATGAACAATCCCTCTGATATCAGAAAAAAATAGCAACATTGTTTTGACTATTGATTTCTACTGATGGAACTGTTTTGGTCATGAAGAATTGGCTGACTTATATTGTTCACTTTGACACTTTGTTTCAGGGTTGTATTGGTACATACATGTTTCATCACCAGAGAGAACATGGCTCAAAACTTTGTCTTGCCTTTCAAAAAAGGTCTTGACAAACTCAAGTTGTGACATTCTCATGAAGGCACACAAAAAGCATACAACAACAATAATGAACACCACTCAGCAAGACACTGTCACATGTCAACAGAGCTGTGAAACACTGATACACCAAGGTCATAAAACTTTACTGAATTGTTTGTACAGTGCTGCCAATGTAAGCACATGACAGCAAGGTTGAAAACTTAATTGTCAGATCTTGTACTAAATTAGAGCTTAACTAAATAAGAGGATACTAAATTGTATTTTAAATATTTAATTTCTATGTCTGTTAAAAAATACTTCTCTCCAATTATAGTTTATTTTCATATTTTGGATATTCAGTTTTTAAAACTCTTCCTGGTGACATGAAAAGTCATTAGACATTTCAAGCCACAATTACATTAGCATATATAAATCTTATTTCAAATTATTTTCTTGTTAATGGTAAAAATAAACAATTCCTCCCAGTAAGGAGGAATGTAAACCAGAGTCGACTGCTGACAGCCCTATAAGTTTATCACTGCAAAACTAGCTCCACTGTAGGGGAGGTTTAAGAATCCACAACTATTGGGAAATTACCACTCACCTTCCTTGTTACCAGTCCCTACCTCCTTAATGTCAGCAATATTGGGGTGGGGGGGGGGGCGAGTCCTTTACTCACCCTGTTCCATAAACATTCAACAAAAACCAGAGTGCCAACCTTTCTTAAAAATCCCTAAATGGCCAAGGATCTGCCTTGATGGCGATAGTATATTGTGTGTTCCAATCAGTTCTCTCTTGCTGGGTAAGATACACAATTGTCATTTTATCTCTGATATTCAAGCAAGAGTTGCCATTCATGGAAAAATCAATATCTTTTGCTGTTATTAAAATGTAAGCTCTGATTAGATTTTTTTTAGCATGTGGTATGGCTGAAAATTATTATATTTTTCTGTGTATAAGATGCCCTCATCTATAAAAGAACCCCTACTTTTCTAAGTCAACATTAAGAAATCAATACACAGGTTACTTCTATGTATAAGACAACCCCAATTTTTGTCTAATGATTTCAGACTAAAGTATCATCTATACATTGAAAAATATGGTAGCTCATGTAAGAAATATGGAAATTAGTATGTTGTAATTACACAGTAGTATTCTCTGTTTGCACGTGCTTACAATACTGATATAAATTTTTATTTGTCAATCATATAAGATAATATAGCTTAAAATGAACATTAATTCAACTTAACCAGACATGAATAAACTTTGAGGCCACTATTATCGATCTTGCCCGTTGTAGAATTCCTACTTTTCTCATAGGATAACTCAATTGCCTAAATACAGGATTTTCAAATAAGGAGCCTTGCAATTTGTACAATAAAATTATAAATAAATACTAGGATATAACCTAGTATTTTTTTTTAACTTACAGTTATTAGTTACAAAAATAAATATAGTAAAAGTGCTAATATTTGTGCTCATCCTTGCAGGGGTTTCATGCAAACTTCTTTGGAAATCTCTACTTTAAGCAAAAGTTATCTGTTTGCTAAGGATTTAGGTTTGCATGAAAACCTATCTTGTTGAATATATTAGATATTAAGAACCTCAATATAAAGTACAACAATTATATCAAACCTCTGACTTTCAAAGGATAGAATGCATATTCTACCTCTTACTCTCTAAGTTAACCTAATCAGCTTTTACCTTTATTTGGAAATATCAAATAAAAATGTAGCTGAAAAATTCCAAGATAATTAAAACAAGTTATTAATACTGATCACTTATAGACTTAAATCCACAGCAAATGGTATCTCATAAAGTGACACCTGTTTAAATTATTGATAGGTTTAATTGCCTTGTAATAACTACTTCATAATAATACAAGAAGATGGCTTCCACAGTTATTATAACAGACATTTAGTGCTCTCAAGTACTATCAAATTCTTGATCTATGTATTTGCTGAGACTGTTCTGTGATGGCCTGTTGATACTGTAATTCTCAGCAAAGCCTCTGTTCCTCTGTTCCTTGGCTACATCGTACTCTGAATAGTCAGCCATCAGAACAGAGCAATTTTAGTCCCTTCTGTCCCCCTGCATCTGTTCCAAGGGATATCAACCACAGCAAATTAGTGATCTCAAATAGCAATCTGGCACAGGTGTTGGGTCACCAGCTTTCATTTTAAACAAGTAATTGAAAAACAATCTTTACCTGGCCAGAACAGAAATGAACTAAACTGTTCATTGCCACATTTGTTTATTTTCATTGAGGATTTTTCTTTTTATCATTTAAGTTATTTCTTTTATAGTCTTTGCTTATATATTTCATGTTGCCCCTTTCCACTTGGAAGAAAAATAGAAGAAATACAACAAAATTTATCAGAATGTTTATTGCAGTCTAAAAGATATAAATAATTCTGTATCTCTGCTTTAGAAAATAGGAAGATAAGTATGTATGCAGACTCCTGCTAGGAATTCTGCTCTCCACCAAACTTAAAGTAATTCATTCAAATTAAAAAGAAAACAACTGTAAACCTGATTCTTGTTCAGAGATACTATGTTTTTAACGATTACACACGAATTTGAAAAGCACATCAGTGAAAGAAAAATCATAGACCAACTTTTCCTTTTTGGTACATTAAATGCTCATGACTCATTTCTATACCAAACATCACTTTGATATTGTATCTTTTACTATTTCAAACAGGTTATTGATTTTTCATGTTTTCATCTCTCAATCAAAACCTACTATGAAAACTTGTTTGTTGACTTGAGCCTTGATGTAAAATTTAGTTTAACTCTTTTTCTAGTAACATATTTGTCACTGGCATAATAATTTTCCTGTCATTGAAACCACTTAACCCACTAAATTCTTTGTTCACTAGAGTATAAAATTATTTTCATTGTGATTATTCAAGTCAATGAATGCCACTTAAAAAAATAGTTTCATGCAACTACATTATGTTACACACAGTTGAAACTGATTCTTATTTTGACATGCTAGTTAGTGATTACCAATTTTTGTAGCTAATACTCTAATTAGTTAGAGGAAAGAAATATCCCTAGGATGTTTTAGGTATCACTCCTGCTTTTGCATTTCCATAGAGAAACATGAAGTTCTGAACAGCTATCCTGAAAGGTTATGCATTTTTCTGCTATTTTTAATGTGCTCAACAGAGGTGCTAAAATGATGCTTGGGATTAGGAAAAAAAGCAAGTTTTATTCATGAGTTTTTTAAAAATAATCAATTCCCATCATATTAGTTATAATTCAATCCCTACACCTCAAATGACACTGTTAATTAAGAGATAGACATTTAAGGGAAACAAACCAGTTTTTGAAATAAGCTCAATAAACACAAATTTTTATTACTTCACCAAACTCAGGAACCTTTCTTCAAGCATGATTACTTTATAAAATGACACTTCAGAGGACATACACATTTTGTTAATATTTTCTAAAGTGTTTAAGTGGTTGCTTTCTGAATTTTAAAATAACAATTAGGGAATTTATAAATGCCAAATTGCATTGTAATTATTCTTGTATTTTTTTTATATTCAACTTACCACTATTAAAATGTGAAAATTAGAGGTTAACCTCTAAAAAAAAAAAATAAATAAACAGAAGAAAGGACTCATGCTTTCTTATTCTGTTTTAATTTACTCATTTTTATAAACTATAATAAAATAAAACATCACATTCATACCTGTTACCTTCTTTTGCCCACCATTTTTTGATTGTATATATTGCCACATAGGAAGAGTTTTGTGTTCTACCCCTTTCTCATTTCATTCTCAGAATCTTAGTTATGGGAAAGAATTGTTCTTCATACTTATAGACGGCTGCTAGCACATTTTTGATTGGGCTACCATATTTAACAGTTGGAAACCCCACTCACTTTTAGACAGAGGTAACTATTAGCTTTAATGAGGCATCTATTCTCACACACTTGAATCAGCTTGGCAATCAGCTTTCTGGTAATTGGGTAGGTAGAATTCTGTTTCAAGTTTCTATGCAATTTGCATTTTGATACAAGTCTTGCTTCACTCTGATTTATAATTCTTCTTTATATATTTACAAGACAGTCTTTCCATTTACAAGTGAAAAACCACCCAAAAGAATATTGAGTGATATGAACTAGCTCATATATATGAAGGTTTAAACTTCATAAAGTTTAAAAAAGATTGATAAATGTGATTTCTTATTTTCATATATTTATGAAAATAAGGTGTATTTTGTATGCAAACCCAATTCACTATATTACCATTAATTTTATAATAAATCAAATTTTTCTACTGCCATTTAGTTTTTAATATACATATTCCACAAAATTATGTTTCTATATAGTGCTCTGAAATTTTAAATGCAGCTTCTAGGATTTTGTGTAATAAATTATCAGTTTATTTATTTTTAAAATGCTTGCAATTTATTACTTTAAAAGGGTGATAGTTTTCATATTCTGTGAAATACTTCTATACCCCTCTGTCCTTTCATTGCCTGAGCTCTTCTAAAGTAATAATTTCTTTAACGGTAGGTAGAAGGGGCAACTATAATAAAGTGAAAGCATTCTGGAATGGGCATTACTTAATCTCTACTATAAATATCAGAATCTTCCTTCAAATATAGACATGATAACTTCCCATAGATTGTTTAAAGTAGTAAATGAAATAATATATTGGGTACATGTTATGTTTTACATGAGGAATGTATTTGCTCTCTATTGCTATGCAATAAATTATCCAAAAACTTAGCTGTTTAAAACAAAACATTTATTATTTCACACAATTTCTTAATGTCAGGAATCTGGAAGCATCCTACCTGGGTATCCTTAGTTCAGGGGCTTTCCTGAGGTTACAGTCAAGATGTCCACTGGGGCTATTGTGATGAAAGCTTTACTGAGCTGCAGAATCCACCTTTGAGTTCACTCAAAAGGCGTCAGATCATCTTTTGGGATTCTCCAGAGAGTTGCTCATAACATGGAGCTAGATCATCCCAGAGAATGTGATCAGAGAGAGAGAGAGAGAGTGCAACACTGTACTGGCCTTCATAACTTACTCTGCAAATCACGTTTGCTTCATTCTAATTTTAGAAGCTGGACATAAAGTCCAGCCTAAATTTAATAGAAGGAGGTTAAACAAGTAAGTGAGTAATATAATAGAAGGGATGATCACTGAGAGCCATTTTGGAGATTGGCTATCACAAGTAAGAGTATCATTATCTACTCTATTAAATACACTGTCACAATGTGACACAACTAAAAAACTTTATTTTTGCCTTCTAGTTACAGAATGCACTAAAAGTAAAATATAAAAAATAAAATTAATTAATTTTGTCATAAAATTAACACTATATAAAATTATATGGTATTAAATTAAATATAAAACATTTTCATATTAAGATTTATATAAAATATCAAATTTAATACTATTAAATTAATATAAATTTATATGTTAAATTTAATTTAATTAGCACTTAAAGTACCTAGTGTAAACCTATTGGTTGTTCATTAGACACAAATAGTGAAAAGGTTGTCAGTAATGGGGAGAACATATAGAAGGTGAAAGTTAAATTGAGAATTAGAAAATGAGTAGAACTAGGATGGTAAATTAATGTAAATGAATATAGGTGGGAAGCAAAGGACATTGTGGTAACAAGCAAAATTTTGTGACATATAAACGATTGTGGCTTTTTTGTGAAACTGAAACATTTTTCGGTTTTGTTAGAACGTGTGACAGAAGAATTCTCTAAATGGAGCAAACAAGTAGTTAGCGATAAAGGCAGAGAATAAATCATTTAATGTACTTTATAGCTCTACCTTAGTTAAAAGAAAAAAATTGAAGGATTTAAAGCTGAAGAGTGTGAATTACAGGATGAAGAAATACAAAACTAGAGGTAAAGAGATGAGTCACAGCTGTGTTAATTGTCCACATGATTGAAGTTGAAAGCTTTGCCAAAAGTATAGAATTGAATATTAAAATTAGAAGACAAATATAATAAATGTTCAAAAACAGACGTGATGGAGAAACTTGGATCAGTCAAATCTTCCCTCTGAGAACAGCTAAGAAAGCTTGATGAACTAGAAGGACCAAGATTATAAAAAGGAGAGAAAGGCATAGATCTGAGATCAATATTCTTCATACCATTTTTCTTCAAGGTATTAGACAATCTTACATTGTAATAACTAATGCTGAGAAGATAAAAAAGAAAAAAAAAGAAAACAAAAAAGCAAGAAAGAAAGGCACGAAACAGCTCAAACTAAGCTGAGCTTTGAGCATACTTACAGGATTGGGGAAACAAAAATTAAAGATTTATGGATGTGTGCAAAAAATAAAAATAAAAAGAGCCTTAGTAAATACCCATAGGTTTTATTTCAAAATTATGATAGGATATAATCTAGAAATAAGAATAATAAAAAAATTGACCAGATAAACCTAACTTTGAAATTTCTTGTTTCCTAATTTGATTAATTTGAATAGCCCCTATGCTAAGTACTTTCCCAAAAATATAATAATAATAAAGACTCTAAGAAGGTTTAAAGTCATCATTCTGAGCAGTTCCATTTTTATACACCATTCGTGACAATCAATAAATGCTAGGAACATTTCCACGTCTTATCAAGACAAAAACAAAATAAAACATAACAAAACAGTCTCATAATATATGTACTAAAACTTTCCATAACTAAAAGAGGACAACATACATTTAAAATGATAGAGTTTCCCAGGCAAGAAAAAGCTAAAGTTCATCACCACCAAACCAGTATTACCAGAAACATTAAAGAAACTTCTTTAAGAAGAAAAATAAAATAAAGTTCAAAAATAAGGATATAAAACAGCAATAACTACATACCTATCAATAATTACTTTACATGTAAGTAAGTAAAATGTTCCAATTAAAAGACAGAGTGACTGAACGGATATTAAAACAAGACCCATACATTTGCTTCCTGACAGAGACCCATTTCAGATGAAAAGGTACACACTGAAAGTAAAGGGATAGAAAAATATATTTTATGCAAATGCAAATAAAAGTGCTGTGTAGCAATAATATATCAGATACAATAGATTTTAACACAAAAGCTATAACAATGATAAAAAAGGATATCTCATAATGATAAAAGGATCACTCCAAGAAGATATTACCCTTATAAACATTTACACTTCTGACATAAATAACATCTAAATATATAAAACAAATATTGACAAAAATAACAGATAAGATCTACAGTAATATGGTAACAATAGGGGACTTTTACACCCCATTTACATTAATGGATAGATCATTCAGGCAGAAAATCAACAAGGAAACAGTGGCCTGAAATGACACATTAGACAAGGTAGATTTAACTAATTTAGATCATTTTAACCTAAAAGTAGTAGAATATATATTCTTTTCAAGTGCATATGCAACATTTTCTAAGACAGACCATACGTTAGGACACAAAACAAGTCTCAACAAATTTAAGAAGATTAAAATCATATAAAGCATCTTCTATGACAATGGTATAAAAGTAGAAATCAGTTACAAGAAAAAAATGAAAAACACTCAATACATAGAGGCTAAATAACAGGCTACTAAACAGTGAATGTGTTAGTGAAATCAAGGAAGGGGAAGCCGGGATGGCTCAGCAGGTTAAATGTTTCCTTTGTAGCCCTGGGGACCAAGGATTGAATCCCGGCCCTGGCCTGTGCAGACCCATATGCTGACCTAGGGTGTGCTTCCCATGAGGGAGGCCCCCAGTTTGGTTATTACCCTCAGCTTTGGCCCCTGGCTCAAAGGGGTGTGCTTCCCATGTGGGAGGCCCCTGGTAAGTTCCTGCCCTATGTGGCCCCTGCCCTTGTCAAAAACTTAAGATGTACAACTATGGATATTGCTCTGGGCCCTCCCCCTTCTCTTTGTCTTCTCTGTCTCTGTCTTTATCTCTCTCTCTCTATCTCTGTCAAAAACAAAAAAACACAATAAAATAAATCTTAAAATAAATGAGATCAAGGAAGAAATCAGATACCTTGAGATAAATTATACATGGTCCATAAATACATGTAACACAGCCAAAGCGTTTCTAAGAGAAAAAAATACAAAGCAATACCTACTCCAAGTAAGAAAAATAAAATCAAATAAGCAATTTAACTTTACACCGAAAAAATCAAATCAAATAAATAAAAATAAATAAATCCCTAGGGTGGGGGGGGGGGTGGGAGGAGACAAATATCAAGGGGATTATAAGGAAGGAAATACAAATA
>PVKE010032614.1:0-18381 GCA_004027555.1 Craseonycteris thonglongyai
GAGAGAGAGAGAGAGAGAGAGAGAGAGAGAGAGAGAGAGAGAGAGAGAGAGAAAGGGGAAGGGCCCAGAGCATAGTTGTATATCGTTAGTTGTGACATGGTTTTATTCCACACAGGTGGATGTGGGACCACATGGGGCGAGAACCAAACTGGGGGCCTCATGGATGGGAGGTGAGAATCTTTGCTGCCATCCTGGCAGTTACCAGTTGTGCCACAGGTCAGTATATGGGTTTGCACAGCCTGGGGCCAGGATTTGATCCCTGGACTTTGGAGTTGCAAGGCAAGTGCTCAACCTGCTGAGCTCTCCCGGCACCCCCCAGCATAATGTTTTCAAGCTTCATCCCTGTCTTATCAGTCCTTAATTCCATTTTATTGCCCAGTGCTATTCCATTAGGTGGATATACCACATTTCACTTATCCATTCCCCAACTGATGGGCATTTGGGTTGTTTCCATCTTTTGACTCTTATGAATAATGCTGCTATGATCATCCGTGCACAGGTTTCCATATGCACATTGATTTTTATTTCTCTTGAGTATAGACTTTCACCTTGCTTTCTAACTCTCTTTTGTCAGCCAGCTACTGAGGGCTCTCATTTGAATAGGTGGAGCCTGGTCTCCTGGGAGGAGCTAATCTGCCTTCCATCTCTTCCCACCTGCACCTGTTCAGGCTTTGCCCTCCAAGGACCCAGAGAATGCCAGGGTCTGGGGGAGCAGCAGCCTTTCCGTGCAGGGGACCAGGCAGCTGTGCTGTCCTCTCAGCCTTTGGTAGCACCTCCCCTTTCATCTTTATAGAGAGAGAACAAAGATCGACATGCCTTGTCCCCAGACAGAAAAAGACACAGCGTTTTAATGATTAACATCATAACATTGTGACTGGCCTGCGCAAGCCTCCTGCTGTAAACACGCACCAACACCCTCATGCGCTCAGCCCCACGGTAACGAATAATTTCATAAAGATTCAGTGCTTCCCTGGGAAAGGCCTTTACGTGCTTCCTGCTGCTCCAGAGAGCCTGCCAGGCATGTTCTGGGCACTTCTAGTTCTGTCCCCCACAACCCATGATCTCTTACCTGCCCCCGGAGCTCTGCTGGCCACTGTTCATCTGTTACCTGCTTTTTATCCTCTCAGACACCCAGCAAAGCAGCTGCTGTTACTCCATTTTACAGATGAGGACACCGCGTCCATGTTTCAGTCCCGTCTACTTATATCAGGGCCTCTGAAAGTACCACATTCCCAGCTGCTATATCAGGGAATCTAAAAATACCAAAAGCAGCGCCTGCAAATAAAGGGTGCTGCAGCGGAGCCGTCAGCTCCCCTACTTTGGGGGCCTAAGTTCCTTTCTTTTTACTTTTCCTTATAAAGCGTGTTCCAAAATTCACGCAAGAAGTAATTTTGATAGAAAACACAGGTTTATAATGAAAAATTGTAAATTTTCATTGCTCAACAATGAAAACGCGTTGCTCTTTTGTGTAGCGCTCCATTTTTAATAACCCTGAATTGTCAGCTGTCACGCTGTCTTCTTTGTTTTTCGTTGGCCACACTTTACTGCACAAATGACGCAAAATTCAAATCTTGCGTGAATTTTGGGACACCCTTTAGAATCCTTCTACCTCTTGATTCTTCCTCCTCCCCTCTCCCAACAGCCTCCTTCGTTTACTCAGAATGGACACAGAGGGACTTAAATTTGTCAAACTGAATAGCACAATTTACTCTTCAGCCTTTCATTCAGATGCCGCCTCAGATGTTCATTCAGTCATTCACTCCCGGCTCCTTTAGTGAGCTCCCTCTATGCTGGGCACCAGGCCACGTGCCATTTCCCCATGGATACAAACATGATGGTGGTCTCCAAAGCCCTCCTTGTCCAACGGAGAAGGCAGAGATGCAAGCAGGCGGTTTCTAGATAACACGAAGGACATGCCTGTAGAGAGCTTAGCACTGCACTACACGGCAAGAACACAGGAGTAAAAAGCAACCCGGAGAAATCATGGAAGACCTTCTTGAGGAGGCATCATCGGAGTTGGGAACTGAAGGGTAAATAGGAGTTTACTTTTCATTTGTTCCTAGACAGACCATGTTAGGAGTGTCAGGCTGTCTGTTGACACTCTCCTTCATGTAGGCAGACATTCTCCCTATCACGTACCTGGCTTTTCCTGGCAATTGCTATTGAGACTAGGGATTGACCTTAGACCCTAGGAAAGCTGACTCTTAGGTAGGCTGGTGAGCACTGCTCAGTGGCCGGGCTTGCAAACTTACAAGGCACAGGTAAGGTTGGGAGGCCACAATGACTGTGTGTGAGTGAAGGTATATTAGCAATAAAATAACAAGTAAACAGAGGGAACCTGGTAGAAAAAGGAGATGGGGACAGATAGGCAGAGAGAAGCTGAGATGTCATGAGTGTGAGAGTCTCGAGGCTTCTGAGAGAGCAAGCAAGTGGGACCCAGGGTGCCAACGCTGTTTCAGTCCCCAGACTAATCCTCAGGAGACCACGGAACAGCCCACTGTACACTCCCCCTTTTAGAATGAGCGTGAATGTCTCTTGTGTCTTGAAACCCAGAGTCTGGACATAGCAATAGTTTATTCCCAAAATGTTTTCAAGCAGAGCAGAGTTTTACTGGTTGGGAAAGGCGGAGAGGTCATGGTAGAACATTCTAGAAAGGGCCAAGCTCTTAGGAGGTGGAATGTTCTGTCTAGTTGGACCTAGAGTCAGTGATGGGGCTGGGGCGTTCTAGAGCCAGATTGGGAGGATTTAGAGAGAGTCCTTCATGATGTGTGGACGTGAAATTGCAGTAACAATGAGGTAGTGAGTCTGTAAATGAGGACGCAGAAGACTGCCCTTTGTCAGGAATGAAGCCATCATTCCGCTCTGACCCGGCCTGTCTTCGCATATGGTTCTCATCTGAGACACTTCTCTCAGCTGAACTTTGGGCAATGGCAGCGCTAGAGGAAATGCTTCCCGATTTTCTAACAAGCCTCCACCTTTCACAGGCCGCTCTGGCCAGCCCTCTTTCTGTGATCGGGAGCTGAGAGGTTTCATAGTTCTCTTTATTGTGCCATTGAACTAGAGTGTTTCCCTTTCCTGCCTCCTACTAGTGGTGTTGACCTTGGGCAAGTGACTCAGTCTCTTTGAGTCTTATTCTCTTCACCTCTAAAATGGGAGTGATTGTATCTGCCCAGACATACTTTTTGTGGTAAAGTGCCAAGATTGGGAAAAAAAAACCACACTATTTTTTCTTAAACACTATTAATTTATCTTAATTTTTAGTTTTCCAGTCCATCAGAGACCAATGCTAGAATATAGCCTGTGACACTTGCAAGCTGAGTTCAACAGCATCTAAACTGGTCTAGACCCTGTTCTGTGACACAAGTCAGCTAATTATGTGCTTGTTACAGGGGTGTCCAAGGGTTTGGAAGGTTTCTAACCACTCACTTTCATGTCTGTATTTATCGTGAACTAGAAACAAATAGTTTGTGGACCATCACCAGTCCGTGGACTGTTTTGAGTAACACTGGTTTAGGGATCTTAAGAAATGAACTTGTGGCCACTCATGGGTAGGGCTTTGGGAGTGAGAGTGTTTTATATGTAGTGTGTGTGTGTGTGTGTGTGTGTGTGTGATCTGTGTTTATTGGATCATAATGTGATGCTGATCAGTTTCCTGAGCATTTTTAACTCTGCCTTTAGCTTTTCCAATTCCATTCCTACACTGACTTCGTGGTTTCTGGCATGTTCATTTCTCATGACTGTGGCTTTAGTCACATTGAGTGGACACTGGCAGGTAACGTGTCTGCATACAGAAGCTGCTGGTTTTAGAGCCAGGCATTGGCTTTGCCACTTTCTGGCTGTGGGACGTTAGGCACGTTCTTTAATCACACCTCAGCTTCCTCATTTATAACAGACTGCCAGGGATACTTCTTAAGTGGCAGTTATTGTGAGAATGAAATGATCTAGTAAAAAAAAGCCATGTGTCTGGTGCATACCCCATGAATCATCTCCCTTTGCTCTTGTCCCTGACTATTGTATTTCCCTCTGAGGGAGTGGTATAGGCGGGCACTAACCAATGGTGGCAGTGGCATCATAAATCATCAAGTCAGCATGTCCCCACACACTTTGCTGAGGACCCAGGTGGAGCCAGAAGCAAACACCATGGGTGACCCAGTGCTGAAGCCTTCTGCACCCATAGCCTCTCCGCCTGCAGGGACCTCTGCCTCCCAGACTGCATGGAACCCCGAAGGGTCCCTGTTCATGGGGGCCATTTTGTTTAGGTGGTTAGTTGCCTGCCCCTGGCCTGCTCCCCGTTTCTTCTCTGCTATCAGAGCCTGGGTTTGGTCATGGAAGGTGTCACTATCTCCAGCTCCAAGGTGAATTGTCAGTAGTTTAATTAGTTATAGCAATCCCATTTTCCCTGGTTAGCAATGGATTTTTGGATGGATGTATCATATACTGTGGCCCAAGAGATGTAAACGGGGAGCTGGTGGGAGGCATCTGGAAAAGGTTTCTTCACCTCTTCAAAAGGGAAAACTAGAGACTCCCTCCAGTCTCATTTCTGCTTCTGGATGGCCAGACGTGATGCCTACAACGATGGTAGCCCTCTTGTGACCATGAGGGAGGCCAGTTTGGGAACAAAGTTTATATAGTGAGACATAGAAAAGGTCTGGATCTTTGATGAAGTTGTCAAATCATCCCTTCAGTCACTTAGTTAGATACCTCTAACCTTTATGTCACTTGAATTGGGAGATGTGGATTCTACTGGCATTCGGTATCAAAACTCACAAAACGTGAAGAAATGGCTTTTCTGGTTCCCAGTGATGCTGAAGGCCGAATGACATTTGGGGATTCGTGGGCATCGACTCTGCTGTCTTCCTGCAGGTAAGGAAATGTTTAAATAATTCCTCACACAGAATCCTTAGATGTTAGAGTACATTCTTCCAGTCTTGTGATGTAAGCCATGAGTAAGAAAGGGCAGGGACATAGCCTTTGAGCGCCTCCAGAAGTTCCGGAGAAGCCTCACTAAGACACGTGCTCTGATCGCAACCTGCCCTGTGTGGTCACTCTGAGTGCAGTAAGGTTCTCTACCTTTGGGGACTTACTCTATTGGATGTGTATGAGTAGGAGTATGCCTACGGTGGAGGGTCATCTTTTGTAACTCACCTGAAACCCCTACTGAAACCCCTATCCCTGGAGTTGCTGTATTTGACATGATTCATTTCCTAATCCTTTAAGCAAGCCACTTTTTATTTTTAAGTTTTTATTTATTTATTTTATTAATTTTTTGACAGAGAGAGAGAGATACAGAGACAGAGAGAGAGAGAACTGAACTGGGGGAGCTCCCAGTTCAGCACATGGTTCCGCACGGGCCGGGGCCGGGATTCGATCCTGGGTCCCCGGAGCTGCAAAGTGAGCGCTTAACCCACTGAGCCATCCCGGCTTCCCCGCAGCAAGCCACTTTTAATTGGGTGGCTTATTGTTTGCTGTTGAAAATACCCCAGTTAATATATCTTATTGTAACCGTGAGTGCTTAGCCAATGGATACAGGAGCAACACTAGGGTTGGGGACATGGGAAAGTATGTGCTCTCTCAATTTGGCTTTAAGTTTTCATAGTGAAGCAGAATGATTACGAGGCTGGTGTTTAAAAATGATCCAGTTCACTTGCTTGCTTGTTCATTCATGGATTTGAACTTGTTGCGTGCCTCCTGTATGCCAGCCACTGGGAAGATGCTGGAGAAGGGGGACTCAGAATGGGAGGGAGAGAGGGCTTTGGGGACATGGGGGTGGGGACTTTGGCATGTGTAGACATGTCATTTGTTCTGCTTTCCTTCAAGTTCAGGTAAAGAAAACCAGTTGGATGCAGAGAAGGCATAAGGTGTGTGTGTGTGTGTTCACTACTGGGGCACCCACAGGGAAACGTCCAGGGGATGAGAAGCAATAGACAGACATTAATGACGTGGAGAGGGATGAATCACCAGAACAGGATGGATCTGATATCTGTCTGGTTCTCTGTGGCCGGACACAGAAGGTCTGTGTGTAAAGTCTTCCTGCTTCCTCAGTTGTCCCCGAATTGTGTCTCTCTATTTCTCTATTGTTTTTTAAGATTTATTTTATTGTTTTTTGAGAGAGAGAGAGAGACAGAGAGACAGAGAGAGACAGAAGGAGGAGGGCCCAGAGCAGTCTCCATAGTTGACAGCGTTTGTTTTCCATATAGTTTCACTCCATAGGTGGGTGTGGGGCTGCGCAGGGCAGGAACTGGGCTGGGAGCCTCCCACATAGGCCCTGGCAAGAACTGAACTGAGGGCACACCCCAGTTCAGCATGTGGGTCTGAATGGGCCGGGTCCGGGATTCGATCCTTGGTCTCTGGGGCTGCAAAGCGAGCGCTTAACCCGCTGAGCCATCCCAGCTTCCCTGTTCTCTGTAATTGGAGGGACAGCTCCTCATGGGCACAGACACTCTGCTGCTTCCTTTTGTCCCAGAGCTTGGGGACACAGCGTACTTCAGAAGGGGATGAAGATGACTTACGGTGGGTTTCTCTGAGGTGGCACCCAGCAAGTAGCCAGTTAAGTTGTCACCAACCATTTTGCAACCATTAGATGCCCTTTTGATGTGACATAGGAATAATGAAAAAAATTACCCTGTCTTGAAGGATCCGGTGATTCATTTCTTTTTACACTCATTGCGCATTGAAGCCCTTCTCCCTGTGCTCACTTAACGTCAATAAAGGAACAGTCAGCATCAACCAGATCCAGGGACGGACTGATGTGAGGCCCGATTGAAGCTTTGTTTCTCACAGCTGCTTAGTGATGATGATGATGATAGTGTCTTCTGAGTGCCTCCTATATTCAAAGAAGCTTCCTAAGAGCTAGTATCCATAAGGTAGCTACTCTCATTTCCTTCTACATCCGGGGACACTGAAGCTTGGAGACATTAAATATTTTCCCCAAGATCGCACAGGTCATGGTGGAGCCCATTCTCTTATCCTCAGAATTATGACGTGTATCAGCACTACTATGCTTTTATGCTATTGTTGTTGTTATCATTATCATTAAGTTTTGTGAACAAATATTTATGCCAGACCTGAGTTGAGAACTTCTGAGTCCAGGATCTCATTTAAACTTCATAGTAGCTTTGTGCTTGGCATTACTTCTGCAGCCCAACATTCAATAGCATTTATTCTGAATCGGTACAACTCCATGTTGCCCAATTATTGTGAAATCCACTTGTAAGGAAATAAAAAAACACTGTAGAAAAAGCAACGGAGGTGTACCCTACCTGTTATTTTTGTACCGCCCTTCCTGTACTTGTGTGTTTAGATTTTGATTGCAGGTATACATTTGTTTTTAATTATAGGTATAATCCATACAATGTTTTGTCCTTTCTTTATCACTTGACATTATTTGGGGACACTTGTCTAAATCTTTATAATTACAGCATTCTCTGGCTACGGTAACCATGTTGTTGATGCCATTATTTACTGAAAGACCTCTATTTTTTAGACAGTTTAGTTTGTCATCACTATCTGTATCTATATTATTTAAAAGATTTCTTTTGAGTTGCCTTTGGGGACTGATTGTCAGGAGAAGACCTATTGCGCTAAAGTGTAGTCATCACATGTTCACTGAGCACCTGTTGTGTCCAGGCTGTGTGGAGGAGCTAGTGACACAGCTGTGAATAGGATAGACAGCCCCTGTCCTCCTCCAACTTAACCTTCCTTCCCCTCGGGGAGCCAGAGACCAAAGAAATCAACAAATACATAATAAGATACTTATGGGTTGAGACAGTACGATGAAGGGATAACAAAGTGCTGGGATAGAAAAGAATGGGGGAGTTCATTTAGGAAGGTTTCCTGGAGGCCACGCTGAGAAAAGTTCATTTGAGCTGAGACCCAGAGAATGAGAGTGACCTGGGCAAAGTGAGGTGCCTCCTGTGTAGATGGACACACACTTCAATATCACTTGCTGCAAAAACCAGGATCCTGTTGAGTGGGACTCTTCAATCCTCCTCTCCTGACTCTGTTTTTGCTTCTGGTCCTCGTCCCTAAAATTGCCACTCAGTGGTCAACATAGTTGCGAAGTGTGGGTCGTGCACAGAAAGTGGATCGTGCACGAGTTGCAAGTCAGAGAACCTGTCTCAAACTTGGTTGGGCAAACAAACAAACAAACAAACAACCCCAGCATTTTGTAGCTCCCGTAGGTGAAAAGTCCAGGTACAGCTGGGGCCTGGGGCGTACCTCCTGATGGCAGGACTCGCTCTCAGCTGCACGTTATGCTGGGCTGGCTCTCTCCGTAGGCGTGGTCTCCTCTTCTTGGGGTGGGATGGTCACCAGCAGTCCACGCTTACAGCTTTACCAATGCTTCTGGCGGAAGTCTTGTTTATTGGTTGTGTTACATGGTGGCCTGCTGGGAGTTGGGATGGGTGGATGTGTTGGTGGGGATAATGCGGGGTAGAAGGCAGGGAATTGATCATCCAAGCATGGATGATATGCCCATTTCTGGTGCTAGGATGTATGTCAATACTACCCAGATCTCATGGGAGGACAATAGTGGCAGGGTAGTTATTCAAAGGAAAACGACATTCTGCTGTCTGGAGGCGGTGGGATGCCAGGCAGGCAAAACCGGATTGGTCTACTACATTTACCTCTACAGGAAGATTCTCCTCTCTCATTCATTATACTCCGGCCACATTGGCCTCCTTCCTCCTCCTGGAACCCCTGAACTCTTTACTGCCCCGCTTGGCACATGTTCCCTCCCTCTGCCTGGAATGCTCCCCAAAGACTGGCACATTCTCATCCTTTGGCTCTCAGCTCATGACCCTTTCTCAGAAGCTTCTCTGGCTACCCATTCACTTGTACTGGCCTAATTATTTTCTATGCCATCATGGTGCTTTCTGTCTTTTACACACTTACTATAGTTGGTAATGACCTTGTTTATGTCTTTGTTTACCCCTTTGGTCTCTATCTCTCCCATCCATATGCCAGTTTGGGGAGGACAGAGACCCTGTCTGTCCTCTTTCCTGCTCTGTGTCTAGTTCCTCAAACACAGCCTGGCCTAGAGCAGGTACCCATACCACACATGTTGAGTAAAGCAATGAACGGGTGGATGTTCTTAGTTTCTCCAGACTGCCAGGACTTGATGGAGTCACTGACTTCAAATGAGTAGATTTAGACCAAGGGTCTCAAATGCATGGACCAGGAGCCCCCAGCACTCAAGTTTTTACTTGAAAAGGTCCAGTTCCTGGCTTTGCTTCTTCCTGCCTTGGGCAAGCCAGTGGGCCTTTCTGGGCTTTAGCTTCTTCTATAACCTCAGCACAAAGACCCTTACCTCTTGAGGTGGGGTGAGGGGTGTGGTGAGTGAGAATCAGAAGTGATGTGGGATGCAAGGGGTGCTGTACTTTGAAAAGCATTATGCAAATGTCAGGCCTTGCTATTGCCTGTAGATCCCTGGGCTCCCTGGATTCCAGCCACCGCGGCTTTAAATCCCTTCCTCTCTTGTGCGGCTGGTTTCTGCTTTCATTTAGATCCTTACTCATTAATCAGTTTATGTGCCAAATGGTCACTGAGTAGCTGCACTGTCCCAGCCCCAGTGTTAGGTGCTAGGTTGTGGTGGTGAATAAGCCTTGCATGAGGAGTCATAGGTGTGTGTGTGTGTGTGGTGTGTGTGTGCATATGTTCATGTACACACGTGATATGTGTACGGGGAGAATAGGGACAAGTAGGAAGAACCCCCCTGCCATCCCCCACACTGGTTCCAGGTCTTCTAAGACATTGTTCTGCCTGTTTATTTTTAAAAAGATACGGGCCTCTGGTTTTCAATAATAATTGTATGTGTGAAGAACTGGCAGGTCATCAACTAATATATTTTTTTTCAATTAAAAAATGGAAATGATCTTCAAAGGCACAGAATTAAAAACATCAGGAATGGAAATCACTAGGTTTCTAAGTTGGTCCGGACACAATGGCCTTCTTCCTCCTTATTTCTCCCCAGGGGCCCAGGGTATTGGGCAATTGCCGGCCAGTCCACTGGGCTCTTCCTCATTTGGCCTGGACGCCTGCTGAGCGCGGAGGCTTCTTCCAGGACGCCGCATGTGAGCAAACTGCATGCAGTCCTTGATTTCATGACTGCCCTGCGGGCTTAGAACCCTCCACGTGTGCTTTTCAGTGGGATCATTTTTCTTCTTTGGTACACGTCTGTCCTCAAAGGGCCAGGGCCTCCTATGGTGGTTCAAAGTGCTAGAGGTTTTGTCAAATGTCACCTTGGCTTTCCAGTGAAGACCCAGAGAATATAAACCTTGCTGCGGCCAGCACAGTCATCCTCATGAATAGTTTGATAATTGCCTTTGGGGGAAGTGAGCTCCACATTGGGCCCTTCTGAAATCTGCATACATATGGCATTAGTGGGGAAAAGGATACCTTCTTAAAGCAAGCTAAAGAGTCAAGAAGAAGGGAAGCCGGGATGGCTCAGTGGGTTAAGCACTCAGTTTGCAGCCCCGGGGACTGAGGATCGAATCCTGGCCCCAGAGGATCGAATCCTGGCCCCGGAGGATCGAATCCTGGCCCCGGAGGATCGAATCCTGGCCCCGGAGGATCGAATCCTGGCCCTGGCCTGTGCGGACCCATATGCTGAGTTGGGGAGTTCCCCCAGTTCAGCTCTCTCTCTCTCTGTCAAAAACAATAAAAAATAAAAAAAGGAGTGAAGAAGAGAGAATATCTTTATTTCCCCTAGTCCTCTTCTTAGCCTGCACAATTCGCTCATGCACCATTTGGCGGCTGCCATGAAAGGTAAAGATGCTCCCCTTCTCCAGCTCACGAACACGTTCCAGAACTTTTCTCACTTGGCCTCTGTTCTAGATTTGCTCAGTGTCAGGCCTTTGGCTGTGGTTTTCATCTGTGATAGTTAATTTTATGTGTCAACCTGACCAGGCTAAAGGATGTCCTGATAGCAGGTAAAGCATTGTTTCTGGGTGCACCTGTGAGGGTGTCTCTGGAAGAGGTTAGCATATGAATCAGTAGACTGAGCAAAGAGGCTTGTCCTCACCGAGGTGGCGGCATCACCCAACTCTCTGAGGACCTAACAGAACAACAAGGTGGAGGGGGGAGGGTGAACTTCTCTGTCTGCTGGAGCTGGGCCATCCATCTTCTTTCTCTGGGACATCAGCACTCCTGGTTCTTGGTTGTTCAGACTCAGACTGAGTTACGCCACTGGCTTTGCTAATTCTCCAGCTTGCATGTGCGAGATTGTGGGAGTTCTTGGCCTTCACAACTGTGTGAGCCAATTTGTATAATATATCCCCTTATCTATCTATCTATCTATCTATCTATCTATCTACCTACCTACCTACCTACCATCTATCTTTCTTCTCCACCTTCTCCTCCTTCTTCTTCTCCTTTATCTATCTATCTATCAATCATCTATCTGCCATTTATCTTTCTTCTCCTCCTCCTTCATCTATCTATCTATCTATCTATCTATCTATCTATCTGTCTATCTATCATCTATCAATCTATCTTCATCATCATCTTCATCTATCTATCATCTATGTATCTTTCTCTCTCTCCATATCTATCTATCTATCTATCTATCTATCTATCTATCTATCTATCTATCTATCTATCTATCTATCTATCTATCCTATCAGTTCTGTTTCTCCAGAGACCCTGACATATCTCTGGTCTTTCTCCTGTTCTGACCCCCATAATTATCAGTTTATTTAGGTTATCCAGCTTGGTCCTTGGCTTTTCCTCAAGATACATGTTGAACTTCATCCTTTTGAACTCTGATAGAATTCTCCAGCTTTAGTCATGCCCCCCAAGCTTTAATTCTTAGCTAAGGTTTGTTTAATTGGCTCACCCTGGACAGAGATGCCTACCGTGACCCCAGCTCCGGCTAGGCACATGGTGGTTTCTTTTATCTGGTTGGCTTACACTGGGGGCACCTTGTTCTTCTGAGGGTTTTATTTTTCTGGAATCCAGAGGGCTGCATCCCCCACCTCTCACCCCAACAGGTGTTCGGCATAACTGCTGCCTGTGCAGAGCAGTAAAACAATTCTTCCGTGCTGTAAACCCAAGGGCTTACCCTCTGAAGGTCAGTGTGTTCAGAGATGTTTTTATAACCAGTAAACACAGTAGCCACTTACAGTGGAGCACATTGGGCTATAAATTATATCACTCGCCCCTTGTTTACAGAGAAATGGGGGGAAATTACACATCCACTCTGTATGGTGAGAAAATGTAGTCCTGGCTTTACCCATGGATTTTCTATCATTCTACTGATACATTATTTGTCTTTCCCCCCTCGCCTGTTATTTAACATTGGAGTTTGGGCCCACAGGCCCAAACTGCATTGGCCCAGTCAGCCTTTTTTCTCCTCTCTAACTGCAGCCTTGGAGAGGCACTTGTTTGGGCCAAGTTGGCCGTGTGAAGCGTAGTTCCTAGACCTGAGACTAACTACATTGATGACAACTGGTGACCTTTGGAACCTATGGGTACTTTGGGTATTGATGGGGGTGGCCTATGGGTCCTGGTCTGCTATGAGATGACCTCTGGGAGCCTGGGTCAATCCTACCCAGTGAAGGCTAGGTGTTCCTGCCCCATGACTGTGCAGAAGGACAGCCCCAAGCCACCTGCCGGCAAGTGTGTTCTGATGTTTGGCATGTTGGGCTGCTTTCCATTTGCCCTGTAAAGTGGGTCTAGAGCACTGGGAACTTGGGGGGAGAAGGCCTGAAAAATTACAGATTGGGGAAGTGGGGGTCTAACAGCTCCTGGCATGTTGGAAAGGCCTCTGGATAAGAATTCAGCCAGACATGCATTTGAAACCTGGATCTGCTCTGGTCCAGCCACGTTGACTTGGGCACTTTTCATCTCTCTGAGCCTTAATTTCTTTATCTGCAAAATGGGTTCAACAGGATTTACCCCAAGGGAGAGGTAACATGAGGATGCCTGTGAAAGCGCCCGGAGTGTCGTATGCAGAGGACTGAGGCACGTAGAACACTGAGGTAGGCACGAGGGCATGCCCAGGCTCTCAGCAAGTTGTCAAGAAGACTCTGGACGCTGCCTCAGAGCCCCTGTGTGTATGAGCCTGGGCCCAGTGCGAGTTGCCCTGGAACTTGGGAGGGCTCAGACAGGGTGGCTGGGTGGCTGGCCCCTGCCTGAGGGAGCTGTGCTTTGGTGGTGTAATAAGAGCCTCTGCTGCCACAAAAGTTCTTCCTTATTACGGGCTTTCCCATGGTTTGCATTGTATTGAGTCTGGGGTTGGGGGAAACTTGTTCTGGGCAAAGGACATCTCTTTCTGTGTGGCTGACTTCTAACTATCTCTGGACAGACTCTAGGCAGAGAGGGATGGAGAGCCACCAAGCTGTCAAGAGGACAGCTGCTGGCCCTCCTGGCTGAATTAGCCTCGAAGTCCTGGTGGAAGACTCCAGAGGCTTATAAAATACCAGGATGTTTCTATCAGCGTTTGTAGTCAAGGGTTTTCCCCATTCCCTGATTTCCACCCAAGTCTGGTTGGGTCTAGGGATTTCTCACTTCCCTTTCTTCCTGAACAAGTGAATCAGATCCAGTTGAACATTGTCTAGCTGGATCCCCCACCACACACAGAGGAAGAGACACTGTGACCTACCAGCTCCCACATATCAGTTGTGACATCTCACTGAATTTTCACAGCAGCCCCCACCCGCAGGCTGGAGCGGATCACCCCAGAAGCAAAGGGAACTGAGGCCCACGGAGGTGACCTGACTTGGGCGAGGTCATGCAGGCAGGAAGTGGCCCTTGGCCCCAAATCCCCGAACAACTTTGCCATTTCAGGGGCCAGAAGGGAAAAAGACCAAAGCAGGAGGACTGTGAGGAAGGCAGAGTGGATGAGGGAGGAGGGTGGAGAAGGAGAAGAAAAGGGAACTACTTTAAGAAAAGTATGCAGTTATTGCTTCATTGAGGCAAATGAAGTTTGCTCATGTGATAGAAAATTTTGAAACTTGACTTTGAAGGCTTTATGTTATATAGCTCTCTGAGCTGTGAGAATTTTCCCAGCACACCCCCCCACCCCCCACCCCCAACCTCTAATTATAGATCTGGTTGTTGGATCGTGCTTTCCCACGCAACTTGATCAGATTTATTGAAACAGCAATTTTTCTTATCCAACCACCTCTTATTGCTGGTTCTACAAACTATAAATGCCATCCAGAAACAGGGGGCTGGGTGCTTAAGGAAAGGGGGGAACGCATGCTTGGCCAGCACCCACACTCTGCCTATTGTCTTCATGCCTCCTTCAGAACCCCTGGGGTGGCAGTTATAGCCACCCCCATTACTCAAAGGAAGGAACAAGTACAGAGTTTATGACATTTGCTCAAGGTCAAATGGCTGCCAGTGGTGAAGCTCAGCTCTGCTAGATTTTGGGACCCATTTTTCTACCATCCTCGTCTCAGGGCTGCTTTCTATGAAAATGGGTTCACATGTGTCCAGTTCAATTGTCACAATAACTAGAAATTCAGGTGTGTGTGCTTATAGATCTTACCTTGTAACGGAGAAACCAAGACTCAAGGTTAAATGCCTTGACTGAGACCTCATGGCTGTCTAGTGCATGGTGGAACTTGTACTTGAATTTTCTAGACTCTAGCTTCCTGTTCTTTTCATTCTATTATGTTTAAGGAACAGAATCCCCCATCTTTTCTCCCTCTCTCCTTCTCTCTCTCCCTCCCACCCATCCTGTCATCCAATCATCATCTTTTCAGTGCCCACTTTTACCAGGTCCTGTGCTATAGAGATGAAAAGCTTCAGGAGCCTGTGGTCTGATAAAAACCAATAATCAATTACGTGGTCAAATGCTGAAATAAGTGTGGCTGTAGAAACGTGTGGGTGGAGGGAGATTAATCTGCCCAGTTGGCTGGGGGGAAACAGGGACGTTTGGCCCCTGCGGGTTGAATGCTTTGTTTTGAAGAGTGTGTTCTGCGTGTATGTTTCAAAATCTCCTAATTGGATGAGGCACCTGCGTCTGTGGCATCCTCGTGGGCGGTGGTGGAGCAGGAAGTCATCCTCCATGCGCATTAGGTTAATTTGATGAAAATGAAATGAAAAGCTCTGTCATCAGGGCTGATGGGAAAGCTGGGGGAGCACAGAGCCGTGCTTGCTGCAGAGCTTGCTAATGGAATTGTGACCTTGCGTTCTCACTGGTTATATAAACCAACTCAGGTGAGAACGAACCAGGCCTGGCCCAGCTGACAGGCACTGGGCTGTCTCTTCTCATTAGGATCTTGAGTGCATTTCGGTAACTGCTCTGACATGTTGAGAGGGTTCCTTTTCTGGAGTTCACGCATCCTGGGAGGACTCTGGGTGGACTTCCTCGAATCCCTGAAATTGGATGTAAAAATGTGTGCGTGTGTATATGTGTAGTTTGCTGGGAGAAGGGTCATCACTTTCATCAGTTTCTCGGAATGGTACCTGAGCAAACTAGTGTGAAGAACTTAGTGATGTGGTTTATGGCTCCTACTCCCTTAAGCAGAATTGATTCAGGTCATCTGGGTGGAGGCCCAGGACGCTGTGTTTTGGTTTGTTTGTTTGGTTTTGGACTTCCAGGTGATTCTGATACTCAGTCCTTCTTGGGAACCACTGAGCTGGAACTCTACCCCTGAGACTTCGATGAGCATGCAGTCCCTGGGGAACTTGAGAGCATGCAGATTGGGGTTCAGTGGGGCTGGGATGGGGATGGAGATTCTGGTCCTCACCAGCTCTGAAGAGTTGCTGTTCCTGCTGGAAGGTGGACCACACTTTGCATGGTGATGGTTGAAAGGCACTTTTGCTTGGGTCAGTCACGGGACATTGGTTAGATTCAAACCACATCCAATTCTTCTGCTTGGGATTGAGGTGAATTCCTCAAGCCACTTCCCTTTGCAGAACATTACTAGAAGGAAGTTTAGAGATGTCCGAGGGAGCATTGTGTATGTCACAGCCAAACATTCCATTTTCAGGGGCCCTATGGAGGGTATAAAGAATAAGTCAGGGGTTAGATAGATTTAGGAATAAATCCTGACTCCAATCTTGATCATTCCCATGCATCATTGGGGATGATATCAGGTATAAATAACAGAATAATTGACTAACAGTGGCTTAAGTCAATAGAGGTTCTTTTTTATCCTTAATGAGACATTCTGTGGTAGTGTAGGGATCCTTGGGTCAGCTGCCAGTCAGCAAGGCCCCATGGTCGTTTGGTTCCTCTGGCACGTAGCTCTCGTGGGGAAGAAGACACGTCTCCCAGCATCTTGTCAGCATTGGAAGCAGCAAGAAGGGGACACTGGCTGGAATCACCAAGAAGGGGACACTGGCTGGAATCACGTTGTCTAGCCATTCTTAGCTGCAAGGAATGTTGGAAAGGATTATGAACATTTCCAACCTCTCTTCTTGAGAGCAGCAAGAGAGAAGAGTTTTGGGAAAGACTATTGGGTCAGTTCACAATAGTATCTGCCACATCAGGTGGATTCTAGGCAGTTGACTGACTTGTTTAAAGCTTCAGTCTCCTCATTTGTAAAACAGGAGAATGAGTGTGGTGAGTGGTTCCCATACCAGAAGCTATACTGTCCCCTGGAAACTTGAGTTTCACCCAAGACTTACTGAATCAGAAACTCTGAGGGTGGAGTTCAGTAATGTGTGTTCGAACAAGCCCTCCGGGGGTTTTCTGATGCACACTCAAGTTTGAGAACCACTGCCTTAAAGATTTCTGGGAGGACTAAGCAAGGTGAGCACTTAAGGCATTTGACACAGAGAATACTCACACCTTGCAGCCCGGGAGTTCCACGTGTTAGACCAAAATAGACTGATCGAGTCCATTTCTTGGAATGCTGACTTGGAATAAGAAGTTTAGAAAACATCCAATAAAGCATTTCTAAGGTTTGACCTGACTAGTGATGTCAATTCTCTCAATCCTCAGAGTCCTTTGAGGATCTGTTGACTAAGGGCACAAAGGAGAGGCCAGTGAGCTGAAGAATGTTCAAGAGAGTCCGCTATTCCTTTATTTTATTTTTTTTTAATTAGAGCTTTACTGAGGTATTATTCAAATATTGTGAGAGTCACCCTTTGTAAGTACACAGTTCAGTAACTTTCAGTATGTTCACTAAGTTTTACAACCATCACCACTGTTATATTTCAGAACATTTTTATCACTGCCCCATCCCCCCCAAAGAAACTTGCCTACTCATTAGCAGTTACCCCCATTCTCTTCTCCCCTCAGCCTCTCTGGCAACCACTAATCTGTTTCTAAGGATTTCCTCTATCTGTCTATTTATCTATCTATTTATCTATCAATCATCTATTTGCCTATTTATTTATTTTTTACTGACTTGTTTACTTGGGAAAACTCCAAGATCAATCCTGACATTATTGAAGAAAATAATTGAAATTCTAAGACCGAAGTTCCAACATGGATTCATCCTGTGATATGGCTGCCAATAACAATGATGTTATTAACATCATAACAGTGAAGATGGTATTGTTTATTGTTGTTGACAAGTGTGATTTGGTGTTCTACCGAGCACCAGAATGCTTGGGTGAATGGTTGAATATCTGTGGGCTTCGGTTTTATCTCTGAGGTGGGGGAGCTGACCTTTTCTGAATGATCTCTAAGGACCTCTGGTTCTGAGCATCTGAATTGCTGTTATGTGCTTGTTCAAGTCAAACAGAAATTCTGCCCATGGCTCTGGGTCCTGCACTGTGAATGGAACTGACTGGTGAAAATTGAGGTGGAAATAGATGACCAGGCTGGGAAAGGCCTGAGGCCTGGGCAGACCAAACCGGGGAGTCCTTTGGAGGAAGGAAGAGGGGCCAGGGGTGTAAGAGCCCTCCCTGCCTTGAAACATTATCCTGGGAAGAGGAGACAGATGGATTCTGTGGGGCTCAGGGAATAGAAATGTGACTAATGAATGGCTATAATCAACAAGACAAGGGATAACAAGTGCTGGAGAGGCTGTGGACAAAAAGGAACCCTCATACACTGCTGGTGGGAATGTAAACTGGTACAACCACTATGGAAGGCTGTGTGGAAATTTCTCAAAAAATTACGAATGGAATTACCATATGACCCAGCCATCCCACTACTGGGCATCTACCCAAAAAACCTGAAAACCTTAATCTTTTAAGATGTTTGTACCCACATGTTCATCGCAGCACTGTTCACAGTGGCCAGAACATGGAAGCAACCAAAATGCCCTTTGATAGATGACTGGATAAAGAAGATGTGGTACATTTACACAATGGAATACTACTCAGCGATGAGAAATGATAAATTACAGTCATTTCTGGCAACATGGATGGACCTAGAGACCATCTTATTAAGCGAAATAAGTCAGACTGAAAGAATCCGGAAACATATGACCTCACTTATAGGTGGAATATAAAAGTGAAAGTAACAAAGACACA
>PVKE010032615.1:0-18384 GCA_004027555.1 Craseonycteris thonglongyai
ATATTAAAAAAAAAAAAAAAAGAAAATCACATTTAAAAAAAAGAATATTTTCCAAAGTTAAATTTTTGTTTCACCTCTCTGCAGGATTAACCATTGCTTGCAACTCCACCTAGACATGTAATCTCCTATGTTAACATGAAAGAACATTTGGGATTCTGGGATGGCTCAGCAGGTTGAATGCTCATCTTGCAGCCTCAGGTTCCGAGGATCATGCGCTGGTCTGTATGAACATATATGCTGAACTGGGTTGTGCCACCAGTTCAGTTCTCGCCAGGATGAGCTTTCCATGTAGGAGGCCCCCATCAGGGGCATGCCTTCCATATGGGAGGCCCCAGGCCTGGTTCCTGCCCTGGGCAGCCCTGTGTCCACCTGTGGAGTGAAATTATATGGAAAAACTATAGAGGTACAACTATGGAGGCTGTTCTGGGCCCTCCCCTTTCTCTCTGTCTCTTTCTCTGTGTAAACAAAGAAAAAAACAAAACAAAAACATTTATACCCAGGGGGAAAAAGATACTTGATAAATTTTTGCTCTATTATAGCTAGTTTCTATACTTTCCTAAAGATTCAGCATACTTAGCTGAATACTCTTTTATACCCTTTCCTTAGTATTATACTTTACTATTACTCCATTTACAATTGCTATACTTCTGCTTGTTTTATTTTCCAACACAGGCCTAGCTAATTGTCTCTAAACTACTTTGACAAATGCAATAAAAATTAACATAAAAAGGAATAAAATTTTATCTTATAGAACCTACACGAGGGCTGCCTTGACAAAAAACCAGCCATTGTCAATATAACGAGAGCGGTTACTTGGCTAGATACTTTCTGGACAGCCCTCATAAATCTACATTTTATAAGGTGACCAATATTAAGTACTTGCATAAATAAGACTTTGTTTTGAAATGTAGATTGTTCTAGTTTCCTCATAGAATCTCAACATTGTCCAAATGAAAAAAAAAATAAGGAAAAAACTAGTCTTTAAAACTTTGATCACCTACTCATCTCACTGTTTCAAAGTCAGGCTAATTATATAATAAAAGTTCTAGACATGCCACATCATGTTTTATTTCTTCACTGCCTCTTTACTTTTATATAGAATTTGGGAATCATATCAAAGGAAGTATTTTAAATCATTCCAGACTCTAGGTTTAGTATGAGGCAGCTTTTATGTAATTTTGATATTTGCCATCCTCTAACTATCCAAGCTTTATTAAAGTGGTGATCTGAAAAAGAAGGGCCAATTACCACATATAGGCAATTTGTGAAGGTATGTATGAAAAAATTTATTCTTGAACTCTTATCTAATTGAATGGTTTATAGGGGTCTCCATAAAATTAGTCAGTGAAAGCATATGCTTTCAAATAGCATATTTGAAAGCTGTTTTGAAAGAAGCAGAGATACTCAGAAACTCCTTCATGAAAATGATCATTTCAATGGTAAGGAAATCTGGGGATGCCGGGATGGCTCACCGGGTTAAGTGCTTGCTTTGCAGCCCCGGGGTCTGAGGATCATGTCCCAGCCCCTGCCTGTGCAGACCCACGTGCTGAACTAGGGTGTGGCCCCAGTATGGCTATTGCCAGGGTGAGCTTCCTATGTTGGAGGACCCCAATTCGGCCCACAGCTTGCAGGGGTATGCCTCCCATGTGGGAAGCCCCTGGCCCAGTTCCCATCCTGAATGGCCCCGACCCACCTGTGTGAAACAAAACCATGTTGAAAACTGATGACATACAACTATGGAGACTGCTCTGGGCCCTCCCTCCTCTCTGTCTCTGTCTCTCTGTCAAAATCAATAAAATAAATCTTAGTAAAAATAATATGTAACATAAATATGTTATAAATCATATAAATAGGATGCTATTACAACATACAAATAAAATAGTGTTTTTTGGAAGAATACACATGCTTAATTTTGCCAAAGCCTGCTTTTACATTTATGTCTATAACCCATAGCAAAAGTATTCTGTTTAAAGCATTAGGTTGATGTTTATTTTTCTAAGCAGATATCCAATTGTCTCAGTACCACTTATTGAAAATTATTATTTCTCACAAAGAACTACATTGGTAACTTTGTTGAAAATTATATATATATATATATATATATATATATATATATATATATATATATATATATGGATTTATTTCTGGCATATCACTTCTATTGCATTAATTTATGTTTTTCTATAGTTTAATTCTAGAGTCAGGCAGTTAAAGTACCCCATTTTATTACTAAAAATTATTTTAGCTATTCTAGGTCTTTAGCATTGCTGTGTGCATTTAAATTTATTCTTTAAATTTTTACTAAAAGAACAAAAAGTTTCTGCCAAAATGTTTATTTTTATTTTTATGGCCTTGATTCCTCAGCTTGATTTGAAGAGATTGGATGTACTGATAATGTTGAGTTTTCTAATCTATAAATTTGGTAAATTGCTTCATTTATTTACTTTTTTTTTAAATTTCTCTCAGCAATTTTTATTAGTCTTTAGTTGTTCAGGTCCTGCAATCTAATTCTACGTATTTTGCCTATTTTTATTTTACTGGGAATACTTCTCTATTTTTATTTGATTTTCCATTTCTTAGTTACAATATATAAAAACATAATTTTTTATATTGGTCTTTTGTCCTATGGGCTTGCTAAACAGACTTCTTAATTCTAGTGGTATTTTATACATGCCCTGTGGTGCCTACATGAATAATGTCACCTATTTCTATTATACAAAGAGTATTAATTTTTTTATTTCAATCCTACATATTTTTTTCTCTTGCTTTAATACAGTGACTAGAACATTAAGTACAATGAGTACTGAATGTAATGATAGCATGCATCTGTATTTTCAATCCATCTTCATTAGAAAATATTCACTGTTTCACCAGTAATATTGTTAGCTGATGGGCATTTGTAGTTGTCCTTTATAAACTTAGAACATTTCCTTCTTATTGTAGTATCAAAGTTTACATCATAAATAGACATTGTATGTTGTCACATGTATATGAGATGATCATATGGGTGCTGTCCTTTATGCTGTTAACGTTGTGAACTGCACCAATTGTTTAAATTTTACCTGTTGAACCAACCCTGCATTCATGGAGTTAGTGAAATTGGTCATAAAATATAATTTTTATATAATTCAATTAAATTTTCTAATATTTTCTTGGGTTGTTTGATTCTGTATGTTCATGAGGAATATTG
Source organism: Craseonycteris thonglongyai (assembly GCA_004027555.1). Classification (NCBI taxonomy): domain Eukaryota; kingdom Metazoa; phylum Chordata; class Mammalia; order Chiroptera; family Craseonycteridae; genus Craseonycteris; species Craseonycteris thonglongyai. The sequence goes on from PVKE010032615.1 coordinate 3,191, forward strand.
TCTAACATTTTCTTTTCTTATAACGTCTTTATCAGTCTGGTCTCAGGAGTATATTATCTTATTAATTTGTTGGGAAGGATTTTGTACTTCTCTGTTTTCTGAAATAGTTTATGTAATATTTGTATATTTCTTTTTTAAGTATTTAAAAAAATTAACTGATAGAGGCACCCAGAATAAAATTATCTATGTAGAAAAAAGTTGTTTAATAAAGTTTGTATTTCTTCAATAAATTTGAGAATATTTCAATGTTACTGTTTGAGAGAAGGTGAGAGAGAGAGAAGGGGGGAGGCCCCAGAGAAGTTGTATATTATTAATTGTGACATAGTTTTATTCCACACAGGTGGATGTGGGACTGCATAGGGCAGGAACTGAACGGGGGGCCTCCTGCATAGGAGGCGAGAACATAGACCTCTATCTCAGTGGTTACCAGCTGTGCCACAGGTCAGCATTTGGGTTTGCATGGGCCAGAGCCAAGATTTGACCCCCAGACCTCAAGGTTGCAAGGCAAGTGATCAACCTGTTGAGCTTTCCTAGCATCCCGATGTTCGGTTTTTTTAACAATCAATTTTAGTAAGTGGTACTCTTCAAAGACTATTTCCATTTCATCTAACATCAATGTTATTGGCAGGATATGTTCATTATATTCCACATTTTCTTTAAATTATCTGTGGAAGTTGTAGTAATGTTCCCTCTTTCTTCCCTGATATTGTTCACTTATTATGTCTCTTTTTTAAATTGTTTTTGGTATAAATTTATCAATTTTATTAATACTTTTCAACAATCAAATTATTATTTATAAATGTTCTCTATTGTTCATATTTCTATCTTATTGATTTCTGCTTTTATCTTTATTCATTTATTTTACAGTATGTTTAATATACTATTTTCCTACATTTCAAAGTAAATAAATAGATTATTTTAAAATCATATTTTCCAATAAAGAATTAAGTTATAAATTTTTCTCTAAGCACCCCACAAATATTAACTTTTTAACATTAAGTTTGAAATGTTTTATATAATATTTCTGATGATTCTTTGACACATTAATTACTTAGAAGTATATTTTATTTTTAAACATTTGGAAATGTTTTATAAACTTAAATTTTTAATTTTTATTTTGATTCCATGGTGGTTAAAAAGATATATTCTGTAAGATTTGAATGCTTCAAAATTGATTTAGAGTGATTTTATTGTCTTGTATATGGTTTATCTTATTGAATGCCTCTATGCCACTAAATTCTAAAAAATTAAAATAAAATGCACATTTAGCCATTGTTGTTAGTGCTTGTTAAATACCAATTGGGTCAAGTTAATATTGTTATTCAGATCTTCTATATCAGTATTAATTAATATTAATTTTACATTTACGATTCTTTCAATTTCTGAAAGTAGATTAATTTTCTAAATATGTTTCTAAATTTTTCTCTGTATGTCCTTAGTTTTGTCTGATTGAGCTTCATGTATTTTGTAGTTCTGTTATTAGATTTAATACACACTTAAAATCTTGTGTCTTCCTGATAAATTGTCACTTTTATCGTGACTATTAAAAATTTAATACCTCTGTCACAGTTTTTAATCCAAGCTAAAACTGCTTTTGGCCATACAGCTCTCTCAATAATACCAGTGGCTTACTATGTATCGAATTCCATTAAAACACATTCACATTGGGGCAGTTGCAGCTAAGTCTGATGCTGGGACCAGAGCCATTTTGCTGCTTTGGTTAAGTTATGCTGGGTGCAAGAAAACCTGCTAAAACATTTTAATGAACTCATATTATTCAAAAGATATTTTTAGGAAAGTGGTAGATCACTTTGCTGTTTAATAATTGGTACTCATCAAATTGTGATTACCAGAGGTTAAAGTTTATATATCTACCCCAAAATCTTAAAAACATTTGTCCACAAAAATATATACACCCCAGTGTTCATCACAGCACTGTTCACAGTGGCCAAGTCATGGAAACAACCAATGTCTTTTGATAACTGACTGAATAAAAAAGATGTGGTATATTTACACAATGGAATATTACTCAGCAATAAGAAAAGATGACATACTGCCATTTGTGACAACATGGACCAACCTTGAGATCATCATATTAAGCAAAATATGTCAGACTGAAGAAAAAACAAGAACCATAGAAGTTCAACTATGTTGGAATATAAAACTGAAAGTAACAAAGAAAAAAAAACCTCAAGGACATAGTCAATAGTTTAGTGGTTACCTGAGGGTAAGGTGGGAGTGAGTAGGTGATGAAGGAGGGAACATCAAATATATAATGATGGAAAGAGTAGTGACTCTTGTGATGAGCACACAATGCAATAAATAGATGATATAATGTAGAAATGTACACCTGGAACCTACTTAATTCTTACCAACCAATGTCAACCCAATAAACTTAACATTTAATTAAAAATCTATAAACAAATAAAAATAAATAAAATTAAAGTTATATAAGAATAAAAAGTTGAAATTTTAGTCAATAGTACATTTTATCAAACATACATATTATGATATAAATTTTTCAATTTCATTTGATGTTAAAATAAAGTTTACTTATAATTTCAGATTTCTTTAATATGTCTTCATAAGTTTCCCAAGAATTTTATCACTTATAAATTATAGGGTTTCTCTATAGTTTCATGCCAAAAATATTACATATACCCACTATTATTTCAGTGAATATATAGTCCACTATTATTAGTAAAAGTTGCATAAATCTTAGATAATATTTAGTATGTAATAGAGTGTATCTCATAATCAAAGCTGCAGAAGCCAAGAAAATATTAAAAATCTTGACCCTTGTCCAGTGGTCACTGGATTTTTGTCACTCAGTTAGTAGTGTTGTAAATAAATAAAATCCATACAGGTGCATAGTGAAAATCATATGGCACACTATTTGGTGACGACCCAATAATCAGAATTAACTGATGTCTTTGCTTATATTAGGGACCAAATCCCAAGCATCAGACTCGTATTTACCACTCTAATATATACACAGTTCCTGTGTCAATAATTACAGAATACAACCGGAAGTTGTAAATATATTCAATCATACTTCCTCCTGAAGTACTGTATCTGTTATGAAATCTCTTAAAAGAAATTGAACCATTTATAATGTTTTGTGCATTTATTTTAAGGTAGAATTTGGGAAAATCTAAAAACTCATATATGCATCATCTGGATTCTAACAAAGAAATGTGAAAGACTCATATATTGAATTATTCAAATTGAATGTGTTTAAGTTACTTTATTTAGGCTTCCATGAAACTATTCATATTCTCTTTTAATGAGCCATTTTGTCTACCTTAAAGAATGTTTCTGGAGGCCACAATAATTTAATCAAAAGATTTAATATAAGTTAAGATGGCCTTGCCATATTTTTTTTTGCTCTGAGACTGTCTTAACCTCAATATTAATCAGATTTTGTGATTTATGTAAATCATTAATATATTCTTTTAAAAATTAGAAAAAAGTTTTACTTCTCAATGTTCCAAATTTGTCTATTTTTAAGTATTTTTTAAAAATCAATTTTTATGAACTTGTCTTTCTTCTATAACTTTATTAATGTAACTAATAACAACTAGCCCACACTAGCAACTTTCCCTTTCAAAATGTGTTCACTCAAAGTCTGAGTTTTATTATGTGATTATTTGTCTTCCAAGGAACTCATTGTGCTTCTCATAAAATATCTCAAACATTGAAAACATGGATCACCCTTTCCCCCCAATTTCTGTTTCCTTCCTATCTAACAACCAAAGAAATCATAAACAATTTTATCTTTTAATTTAGGCAGCATTTCACACCCAGTATTAATTTCACTACTAGCCAAATGTACTACAATAACAACCCCCAAAGTGTTATATAAGAGTTATTGGTTGGCTGAAGCTCTGTCCCCATTGTGAGATCTATTCCATGTGTTTTTCATTATGGTTGAAAAAGTAATTCTAATATGTCACATAGTCATTGTAGTATCCTGTACTACTTATCTTTGCTAAACTGAGAGCCATTTTTCAGAATCTCTTTCCCTCTAAAACTCCATGTTAGGATTGGCCAGAAGACAATTTAACTTAATACCCAAAACGCAGAAGTGAAATAATGCCCACTACTCTCCAGAGAATATCAGAGAACATATTATGATGTAAACACGGAAAAATGCCAGGTACACACTAGTTTATTCTTGTTCTTTTTGGCCCTGTATTTATTCTTCTGAATGCAGTCCTGTTAACCAATAGTGGCCTCAGGCTCAATCAGTAGATGTTTGGTGTTGGATGCACATGAATGGCAAAAGACCTCTGTACAGTCTTTCCCTTCTATAGTGAAATATTCTTGACTTCTCAAAATTCTTTTCTGGTCCTCAAAATCTCTGTCTAGAACTTTAAATCTTCATCTCTTTCCACACTCATGTCATTTCTAATTCTTAAAATAAGTTTCTTATCCTATAAAACTTATGGTAAATGTTTCTCTTTTGAATCTGACTAGTATATACATAATCTGACAAGTAGAAATATAACTTTTAAAATGTTGCTCAATTGTGGCATAGATCATCACTCTTCATGTTCCACTGGCATTAGCCAGAACATGTCTCATGACCTAGGGCCAAGATAAATATCACTGGGATAGAGAAGAACACTTGCATGTAGGAATGAGTATGTTAATATTGGCCAAAATAATATAGTCTACCATCCTTACCTATCATTGAAGCCATCACAAGGTTATATATTTGGTTTAAGCATTGAGAGCCTTCCTCACTATTTAGAGATGAACATATTCACTTAGAAATTACATAACTGACTAAATGGAAATAATCTTTCCCAGAGTAAATTCAGGATATATGTACAAGGAAGGATACAAGAATAATCTATAAGGAACAGTGACTCACAGGTATTCACTGTAATTAATTACTAAATAAGTATTGTTCATTTTATAGTGAAGTTTCAACTGTCCTTAAATAATATTTTTCCATCCTTTCTTAAAAATCCATAACTAAAGATCTCCCTGGCATGACATCAGCAATATGGCTAACTAAAACAACCTTCATTATATTTCTCCCCATCTATTCACAGACCAAAGTAGCTGTGTTAGAAATCTGGGATCCAGCACTATATGTCAAGGGATCTGAGAGGATTCTTGCCCAGCTATGAACCCTGCACTGGCCTATGAACTGTCTCCAGCCCCTTCAGCTATAATCCAATATCCTTGGAGAACACTGTGTTAGACAATAACTCACAAGCAAAAGAGCCTTTGTGAAAATATAACTTTCCAGCAGAGAAGAAAACAATTTTGGAGCAAAAAAATTATAATAATACAATTTGGACACATTGGAGAGGGTACAAAACAGGTTGACTTTAACTGTTATTACTCCTTCAAAGGGGTATAGCTCAGCACAAAGAGAGAACTTCTCAGAACATGATTTCCCCTTCAAGGTAAAATAAAAACATGTGAGTGAATGACTGGATTCCCCAGCTGTTTAGGACACAGCCAAAGAGATGCATTTTCCTCTTACCTCATCCAGAGCATTGAGTCATGTGTTGAACAACTGGAGGTCAGGAAAAGCCTGGGAGAATAGTAGAACCCTTGAAAGGCATTAAAGGGACGAGGATTCTAGAAGATTCTAGGATCTAGAAGCTTGCCCACATGACACTGGGCATGTCTCACCCACAAATCCCCACAAGTGGCCATTGGGCAACTGCAGGGCTCTGCATATGTCACTCACATACATGAGCACCCTGTGGCCAGCTCCTATGCATGCTTCCGACAGCAGTGTGAACGAGTTTTGATTGAGAGCTAGTGAGCATATGTAGACAGACAGCCAGGTTATATTGACCAGGGAGAGATTACAAATTTGAGCTTTACCTCTGACTCTGCCCTTGGGAAAGCAAAAGAGAAGCTGTCAGCACCCAGCCTGGTGCACTGCAGGATTTTAAGAAAAGGCATATAAGCTTAAGAATTCTGCCACAAGAGGGAGCAAGAAGCATAGGGCAGGTGTATCCATAGAAGGTCCGAGAAGGTTTTAGAATCCCTAGCAGGGCTGACAGAAGGTATTTCTCTCCCAACATCAGTTTGTAAAGACTAAAAAGGATGTATAATACTTCAATTGTGAAGACAGAAGTATAAGAGTTCAAGAAAAATTAAAAACCAAGAAAACATGACACCCCCAAAAGCTTACAATAATCTTTCAGGAACCAACCTCGAGACATGGAGCTTTGCAGCTTACCTGACAAAGAATTTAAAATACCTGTTTTAAGAAAGTTCAATGAGCTACAAGAAAATACCAAAAGATAATTTAATAAAATCAGAAAAACAATAGATAAAAGAAAATTGAAGTTTCATAAGGAGATAGAAGTCATAAAAAGAACCACAGAAATTATGGAGCTGAAGAACACAATGAATAAAAATAAAAATGCAAGAGAGCTTTAGCAGCAGAATGAATCAGCATAGGAAAGAATCTGTGAATTACACTGCAGGACCTTTGAAATTATCTAGTAGAGAACAGAAGAAAAATATTAAAATAAGTGAAGAGAGTCTACATTAGCTATAAGATACCATTAAGAGAAACAGTCTCCTAATTATTGTGTTTCCAGAAAGAGCAGAGAGAAAGAAGGGACAGAGTTTATTTAAAGAAATGTTGCTGTGAAACTCCCAAACTGGGAAGATATATGAATATTCATGTTCATTAAGCTCATATGTCACCAAGCAAACTCAACTTAAACAGATCTCCTCCAAGACACATTATAATAAAATTACCAAAAATTAAAAACAAATACAAGGTCTTAAAAGCAACAAGAGAAAAATTTGTAACTAATAAGAGAACACCCTTAACACTTTCTGCAGATGTCTCAACAAGCACCTTATAGGCCAGGAGAGAGGGAAATGACATATTCTAATTGCTATTAGAGAAAATACACAAACAAAGAATATTCCATCCACCAAAGTTGTTCTTCAGAAATAAAAGCAAGATAAAGACTCTCAAACAAAGAATACCTGATGAAATCCATCACCAAGAGACCTGCTTTATAAGAAATGTTGAAAATTTTTCAAGCTGAAATTAAAGGACACTAATTAGTAACATGGAAACATAGAAAATATGACAAAATGGTACAAGTAAGTATACAGTCAAATTCACAGTACCGTACTCTAATACTTCAATATGGTAGTGCATTAAACACATAACTTTAGTATAAAGGCTAAAGAACAAAAATTATTTATAAGGATAAAAGTGCTTTAAGAAAAATAACTATAGCTACAATATTTGTTAATGAACATAAAATAGAAAAATAATTAAATTGTGACATCAAAGATATAAAAGTGGAGAGAGGAAAGTATAAGCTTGTGTATGCAAAGTCAAATTGTTATTAGTATAATATAGATTGTTATAAATATAATATGTTTTATGTAAGCATTACAGTGACCATAAAGCAAAAACTTATAATATATGTATACACAAAAGATAAGAGAAGGAAAGTAAAACATACCCCTATGAAATATCATCAATTCACAAAGGAAGGCAGCAAGAGAAGAGGAAAGAAAAACAGCAAATACAAAACAAACAGAAAACAATTACTGAGATGGCGTTAGGTTCCTATCTACCAACTTTCTCTAAATGCAAATGAATTAAATACTTTAATCAAAAAGCATATAGTGTCTAGATAGATTAAAGTTGTGTTTTTTTTTAAGACCCAACTATATGCAGCCTACAAGAGTCCTATTTCAGTTTTAAATACACATAAGCTCAAGTTGAAGAGATATAAATATCTTCCATGCAAATGGAAACCAAAAGGAAGGCAGCGATAGCTATACTTTCAAAAAAAAAACTATAACAAGACAAAAAATGGTCACCATATAATGATAAAAATATTATTCATAAAGAGGATATGTCTGTTTTAACTGCATATGTACCAATCATCAGAGAACCTAAATATATTAAGAAATGCTAACTAGTCTGAAGCAAGAAGAAGACAATAATACGATAATAGTAAAGGACTCACATACCGGTACCCTACCTATTTGACAATGAATAAGTCATCCAGACAGAAAAATCATAAAAGAAACATTCAATTTAAACTATACTTATATCACGTGAACCTAACAGACACATAAAGAACATTCCATCCAACAGCAGCAGAATATACACTCTTCTAAGTGCTCATAGAACATTTCCCAGAATAAATCATGTGATATGTTGCCAAACAGTTCTTAACAGATGTAAGAAGACTGAAAACATACCAAGTATCTCTAATGAATAGAATGATATGATTTTAGAAATCAATAGCAATAGAAAAATAAAAAAAATTTTCAAATATGTAGAATTCAAACACAAAACTCCTGAGCAACTAATGGGTCGAAAAAGACATCAAAGGGAAATCAAGATGCAGAAAAATAATTTAACACAATACAACATTCGTTCGTGACAAAAATTTTCAACACACTAAGTATAAAAGGAACTTAACCTCCATATAATAAAAGTCATATATGACATGCACATAGCTAAGGACATACCAAGTGTCAAAAGGTTGAAAGTTTTTCCTCTAAAATCAGAGATAGTACAAGAATGACCATTCTCACCATTACTAATTCAACATAGGACTGGAAGTCCTAGCTAGAGCAACTAGGACAGAAAATGAAATAAAAGGCATCTAAAGCAAAACGAAAGAAGCAAAATTGTCTATTTGCAGATGATATGGTCTTAATATATAAAAAATCCTAGATACTCCACCAAAACAGCTCTTTGAACTAATCAATGAATTCAATCAAGTTATAGAAAAGAAAATCAATATAAAAAAATCAGTTGTGTTTCTATGACCTAACAATGACATATTTGAAGAAAGAAAACAATCTATTCACAATAGCATCAAAAACAACAAAATACTTAGGAACAAATTTAGCCAAAAGGTGAAAGATCTGTACACTGAAAACTGTAAGACTTCAATAAAAGCAATAGAATACACAAATAAATGAAAAGATATCCCAAATTTATGCACCAGAAAAATTAATATTGTTAAAATATATATACTATCCAAAGCCATCAGCAGATTTAATGCAGTCCCTATCAAAATTTCAATGTTGTTTTTCACCAAAATAGAAAACACAGTTCTAAAATTTGTGTGAAACCACAAAAGACTTTAAATAGCTAGAGCAATTGGAAAAAGGAAAAAGCTAGAAGCATAAAAATAGATACATAGTCAAATGTAATAGAATTCATATTCCAGAAAGAAATCCTCCCATATATGGTTAATTCAGATTTGACAAGAAAGCCAAGAGTATTCAATGGAAAAAGGATAGTCTTTTAATAAATGATGTTGGGACAACCAGATAATCACATGCAGAAGATAAAATTGGATCTTTATCTTACATGATTCACAAAAATTAACTCAAAATATATTAAAGATTTAAACATAAAACCTGAAACTGTGAAACTTCTAGAAATAAACATAGGGACAACTTTTTGACATTGATCTTAGCAACAATATTTTGTATATGATGTCAAAAGCATAAGCAACAGAAGCATAAAGAAATAAGTGGGACTATAGCAAACCAAAAGGCTTCTACACAATGAAGAAACTATTAACAAAATGAAATGCAACCTATGAACTACAGAAAATATTTGCAAGCTAGATCTCTGATAAGGAGTTAATATCATAATAAATAAATATCTCATGAAACTCAATAGTATATAAATAAACAATCCAATTAAAAAATAGTCAAGAGGACCTGAATAGATATTTTTCTAAAGAAGACAAACAAATGACCAACAGACACATGGAAAGATGTTCAACATTACTAATCCTAAGGAAAATACAAATCACAATCATTATGAGATATCACCTCAAACCTGTTAGGATATCTATCATGAAAAAGACAAGAAATAACAGGTGTTAGCGAAGTTGTGAAGAAAAGACAATGCTTGTATACTGTTGGTAGAGATGTAAATTGGTGCTGCCACTGTGGAAAACACTATGGAAGTTCCTTAAAAAATTAACTCTAGGACTACTGCATAACCCAGTAATCACACCTGTGAGTATTTATCAGAAAGAATTGAAATCAGTATCCTGAAGAAATTTCTGCACTGTCATGCTCATCACAGCATTATTCACAATAGTCAAGACATGGTAACTACCAATACCAAAGAATGGATAAAGAACACATATAGATATATACATACACCTGATTATATTTAATTATATAAATATCATTCAGCCATGAGATGAAAGGAAATCCAGCCATTATTGACAAAACAAATGGACCTTGAGAGCATTATGCTGAGCTAAATAAGTCAGACAGAGACCGGCAAATACTGTATATCACTTGTATGTATAATCTTCAAAAGCCAAACTCAGAGAAATAGAGAGTAGACAGGTGGTTGGTTGCCAGGGCCTGAAGGTGGGGAAAATGAGAAGATGGCAAAAAGGGTAGGGATTTTCTGTTTTAAGATAAATATTTTGGGGGTCTCTAATTTTCAGCATAGTGACTATAGTTAAGAATACTATATAGTATACCTGAAAATTTAAAAGAGTAAATCTTTAATATTCTCACCAGAAAATAAAATGTTAACTACATGACATGATGGAAGTGTTACCTAACCGTAATGTGGCAATCATTTCTCAATATATGTATATAAATCATCATAATGTTCATCTTAAACTTATAGAATATGATGCATCAATTATATCTCAATAAAGCTGGGGAAAACATTTTAAAGAATTTCCAAAGATACCTTAAGAGTAATTATTTAAATTACATATAAAAAGTATTAAAATCCTATTGTCCAAAATTTGGTATACCATGTAAATATCTCATAGCACCAAAAATTGGTTTTGGGAGTCTACTTTTACCTTCAAACTAGCGCAGTATATTTTAGACAATGTTACTCTGTCTAAAAGGCACCCCTGTTTCTACGCAACTTTTACATTTGCTTAAACAAGAACTTAAAGACAATTGTTTTTGTTTTTGTTTTAACAAAAGGAGAATCCTGTATGTTCTCCATGTTAGTAGCCCTCACTTCTTTTCCTCCTGCAGTTAAACTCACACTTCTGAAACAGGGACCTTGAAGAATCTTTTCACTTAGAGTTAGTAACACTCAAACTTTCCTAAGCATCCTTAGGAACCAACCAACCAACCTCATTCAGGTGTCAGAGAGGCCTCCTCTGCAGGATTGTTCCTTTCTGTGCCATTTTAATTGCTTTCCGACTTTCACAGTAAGGTGACATCTTCAATAAATACACACCAAAGCAGATCCAACATGCACGACCTTATATACAGTCTCACATTCATTCCAAGCTCTTACAAACATCTTTAGCTGGATCAAGCCCATAGTGTTAAATATGCTCTATTACTTCCATTCCCATGGAAACAAACACAATGTCACAAACACTATTATAAATTCACTTGATGGGGAATAAAGGAGAGAGAGAAAAAATGTTTGGCTGAAAGAGAAGAAGCTCTTATTTGAACAAAAAGTCTGTGGCAGAAACAAGGAAGATGTAAGAAACAAACAAACAAAAAAAAGGTTTTTAAATTCACTTTTCCCAAAAGGAGAAAAAAGTTTGAAAGTTAGAAATGGCCTATTACACACAAATTGAATAAAAAAATAATTTCAAGTGATGTCATTTTATCCTCTAATATTTTTTTAACTGAGCAGCTGCTTGTAAGGAAAATTATATTTTGTATGGTAGCTGACTTTTGAACTACTAACCAGCTTGCTAACTCTGTCTCCCCTATTTTTAAGCTTGTCACTCAGAACCCCTAACTCTCCTCACCTAACAAAATAACATGAACACTTCCTGTTTGGATTTCAGGGCTCTCCAGAGTCTAATTCCAAGCCTGTTTAATACATTCAACCTTTAGCACTTTATCAAACTCATATGCACCTTTTGTTCAAGTCAGTTCAAGTTGAGCTATTTGGCTTATACATTACTGCCATTCATATTTTGTTCCTGTGTTTCCTCTGAAATAAAAGTTATGACTCAGCGTCTCCACAATTTAAAATTCTATCCATCTTTCAAGTCACACATCAAATGTGGCTTCCATTTGGAAGCCTTCCTTCATTGCCCTAGCCATGAAAAATCTCCCTCACGTGACTCCTTAAGTCTAACCATCTCACAAGGCTAAAATTCACTATTTTAAGTTGACTTTATTTTTTAGACATTTTGAAAATACTGACTCACACACAGTTAGTTTAGTAAATACTAAAAGTAACAAGCAAGTAAGATGTTAAAGTTTTTCATCTATATAAAAATTTAAACTAACTGTATTGGATTCTGGCATAAAAAAATAAATTAAAGAAGGTACTTACAAATTTTAATGTTGCATTAAAGGAAATAGTATAATAACTCATTTGAAATACTAATAATTGATTCAGAAGAGTTCCATAAGCCACAATGAGAAGGATTGAAGCTTTAAAAATCTTCCCTTTATAAATGAAAATTGTTTATGCATAGTAGAGGCTATATGGTTTACCAAGAGAAATAAAAGCTAAACCTAACATTAGAACTGACAACCTTCAGGTCAACGGCTTCATCCATTCAGTCATATTTCTAAGAGGCCATTTCAGACTGGTCCTGAACTCTCCAATGATACTGAATTGTTTGTTTTGTTTTTAATTTGAGTAGTTCAAATACCTCAATGTCACCAGTGAAAATCAGTCTGAGGAAAAGAAAAGTCAGAAAACATGAATCAGGCAACTAGTATTGACATCATGAATTTACTTATTTATTTCACCATTTGTATGTATGAAATCATTAAAATATTCCCTTTGCTAAGGGATAGGCACTTTATAGTATTCCAATATTCCATTTCACTTCCCTAATGGAGATACTGACTTTAAACTTCAACTGGTAAATAAGTAAATACCAATTAAGAAATATGTTCTTATATATTGCCATAATTGGTGCCAGCTCAGAGATAACTGATAGATGTCAGGGTGACTTTTCTTCATAGGTCAATTATTTATTTTGCTATAATTTGGATGCCCTACATTGATTAAAAGAATATGTTCAATTTTTAAAGATATTTTCCTAGGATCAGCTAAAGGCATTTTAGTAAGTATTACAATTTGCCATTTAAAATGTATAGCTCTACTGAATTAAATAAAATCCACATTCCAAACCTACTGCCTTCAGTACGGTAATTTGATTATTACTTTTCTTCTTGCTGTAATTGATCGTCACTTAACCTATACAATGCCTGGTATAAAGGAAAGTAATATTTTTACCATACATGGGATCACATAGCTAAGATTATAATGGAAGTGAGTGTTGTAAGGTTTGCCAAAGAAGGACCATACTGAAATCTGGTTTAGTGAGAGAGTTAATTAGAAATGGCCAAGAAATTGCCGGGCTGACACAGAAAGAAGGGAAGATGGCATCAGTGACTTCTGGGAGTTGGGAGAGCATTTTTATATGTGGGTATCAGAAAAACCAGAAAGGGGAGTGAAGGAGGGGTATCAGAAATTACTAGCATCTTGGTTGGGTGTGTTTAGTGGATAATCTGACCAGCAAGTCCCAACCACCTCAGGGTGGGATGAAAAGTCCTTGCAGGCTTCAGCAATGAAAAAATCTCTTCAGGGAGGCACCAGGAGCTGCTGCATTGTTCTAATGTAGATTTTTTTCCCTCCTTCCACCATCTCATCCTTCAGCCCTAACAAATACAAGTGAATTTGGAATCAAAAGTTTTCCCAGTTGAACTTTGAGGTGACTACAGTCCCAACTAATGCCTTGATTTCAGCTTGTGAACCCTGAAACAGGACCCAGCTAGGACATGCCCATATTCCTGACCCATAGAAACTGCAATTATAAATGTGGTGGTTTCAAGCCACTGAGTTTCGGGGTGTATTGTTATAGGTACAGACATAGATCACTAATACAGAATGCTATAAGGGTTCATGGAAGTTGATTCTGAAAGGGAGTAGAATGTGTGACACCTAAATATGCCACCTTGGGATACTGATTATTTTAGGCAGTTTAATCCTAAGAAATAGCAAATGTGACAGAAGCTCTGAAAACTAAATAGAAGTTAACCTTTGTAGAAGGACATTTACATTTGTAAGGAAATCTACATCTGTGAGGGTGTTTTCCTTACTGAACCAGGTCTGTCTTCACTATCAATGGAGAAGCTTTTGGGTTTAAACTTGCATAACGATTATATTTGTTTTCCATGCTTTGTCTGATTACTGACTTTCCACCTCTGGTATCACCTTTTGTCTTTAGCTGAAGGTTGCATTTGAGGTGATGGTGTCCAACATTTTGGCAAATTACTCAGTGTTTCTGAGTTTATCCCATGTATTCACAAGGTATTCATGTTTTTAAACTTTAATTTATTTTTTCCTGCAAAGCTGTCTTGTGTTATTTTGATTAATAGTCCAGACAGCAGCTAGAAGAAGTTGAAGTGTAAAGGATGCTTTTTCCTCCCTAATAATTCTATCAATGGAACAGAAATATAGTTCAATAACTTATGCAAACTGATTATAACTGAGTCCAAAATTGTACCACTGGCCACACAACAGCCAGTAAGTTGCATGACAAGGTATTGGGGTAAGGAAAGTAACTTCAGAAAGCCAGCAAGCTGAGAGAATGGTGAACTAGTGTCTTAAAGAGCCATTTTAAGAAAGTTCAAAATTCAGTCTTCTTTTATGTCAAGTGAAGAAGGAAAGGAACGAGTAAGAAGTGATAGACAACTGTAGACTTCTGGGCAACAGGAGTCCAAAGAATACTGTGCAACTTCTTTGTTTTTAGTCTGTTGACTATAGTTGAAGAGAGTCTGGTTACAAGGTTGCTGCAACTCTTTGATGAAGAATCATTATTTGTGTACACACTTCCCTTAGCTTCCTGGGAGAGGAACTTTCTGGTAAGGGGCTGCTTTTGTAAAACTTAAGTCTCAAGTGAATTCTCTAACGATTATTATAGGATGACCAGACGTCCCGCTTTTGGCGGGACAGTCCCGATTTTTAACAATTTGTCCCGCATCCCGCCGCATTTTTAAAACGTCCCGATTTTTGGAAAGAATGCACAACAAGCTAGGGAACGGCAGGAGATAGACCAAATTTTTAATCAAGAACCCCCTCCCCCTGGTGAATGGTGTCCCACTTTACCAATGTTAAAATCTGGTCACCTTAGCTTACCATGTTTTTTACTGGAGAATGGGCCCCTCCTAGGGGTGAAAAGAATAGTTTATTGATATAGAAAACAGTAAAAGTACACTTC
>PVKE010032616.1:0-18377 GCA_004027555.1 Craseonycteris thonglongyai
GCCCCATGCCCAGCCCCATGCCCAGACCCAGGCCCAGCCCCAGCCCCATGCCCAGCCCCATGCCTAGCCGCAGGCCCAGACCCAGGCCCTGCCCCAGCCCCATGCCCAGCCCCATGCCTAGCCCAGGCCCAGGCCCTGCTCCAGCCCCAGCTCCAGCCCTAGCCCTAGGCTCTGGGTCTTGGCAGCCCCTCTGGAAGGAACCAATAAGCCCTGGATCCTGCTCGTGCCAGGCCCTGTGACTTGCTTTGGGATACAACCTCATACCATGTCCCAGTGACTGTGAGCCCCACTTTACAAACAGGAAACTGAGGCCCAGAGAGATTAAGTGATTTGCTTAAGGTCACAGAGATAGGAAGTGGCAGTACCAGAATTCAAACCTGGGCCTCCCTGACCCTTGAGGCCTCCATGAACCATGGAATCCCCACTGCAGACCTGACCCTCAGTAACAGCCCAGCAGTTACTGGGATGTGTCCATGCCAGCCAGCGGTCTGGGCTCCACAGGCCTCCCAGTCCTACGAGCCCATGGACCCTCTACTTTACAGAAGCCGGGAGTGAGGGGGCAGCAAGCTTATGTCACAAGCCTAACAACGTCACACAGCTAGTGAGAGTGGGAATTTAACCTGGACTGTTCATCTCCAAAAACAATGACTTTAGCTCAAATCAACAAATACTAATTGAGCACTTACTGTGTGCCCAGCAGTAAACAGAACCAAGACCCCCACTCCCACCCCTGGTTATAAAGCTTACCTTCTAGTTGAGGGAACAAAACCAATAGACAGAAGGTAAATCACCTAGGATCCTAGAAGGGGTAAGTGCTAGGGGACAAGTCAAGTAGAGTAAGGGAGGGTGGGTAAGCCCAGAGCAGGGAGGAGGGACAGGCATTAAATCGGGCAGACAGGGAGGCCCCAGGGAGAAGGTGACATTCTAGCAAAGACTTGAAGCAGGGGAGGAAGCGAGCCAGGCAAATAACAGTACCTGGCACATAGTAGGTGCTTAATACATATTCACTGAAGAGTGAACTGATACTAGGGCCCACCTCAGAGGGGGTGACTGCATGCTGTCCATAAATAATAGCAGGTACCACGTATTAGCACGCATACGTGCCCACGCTCCCCTGGCATTGTGTGGACTTGACTCCCATGTACTCCTTTATGGTGCATGTGGACGCGACCTTCTGTGCTCAGGAACTGTGGGGACCTAAAGCAAAGCCGGTGTGGGGGGACCGCCTGGTCTGAGGTGAGTGCCCATGGGAGCGCCTCCCCCATGATGGCTCGGTTCTGCTCTCTCTGGGACTTGTGACATTTCTGCAAAGGAGAAGCGGCCAACCACAGCAATGCATGCTGGGCAAGGACCTGCGGGCGGCCAGTCTTGGTGGGAGGGTGTGGGGGGTGTGGGGGAAGCTGAGGGGGTTGTGGCTTTGTGATGGGAGCAAATCAAGGGGCCGGACCTCTGGCCCCAAAGGGGAAACCTAGAGACCTAGGTTCCTCTCAAGCTGCTGGGGCGTCTCAGAACAGCCTGGCTCACTGCTGAGAGGTCAGCAGAGATGGTATTTTTGAGGTTAATGTAATTTGGGGGGAGAGTGGTAGAACATTATCTGTAGACTTGCTTACTGGGAGGGGAAATCCTGATGGTTCTGCAAAAGTAAACTGTGCTTTCCTATAATTAGATACATATTTATTTTAAAAGGTTATAATTTCCTACTGGTTTGCTGCTTGATAAATACAGAGTTTTTTCTTTTTCATTTTTTTTTTTTCAAACAGCAACTCAGAAAAAACAAACTCAGGTCTGTCCATGAACGGGGAGGAGTGCCATGAGAGTCCCAGGCAGCAGCCTCCCTCCAAACCCACGAGCAAGATGGGATGGAGCTGGGGTGAGTCTGGGCTGCTCGAGATGTGGGGGGCAGGCAGGCAGAGGGTGTGAGGGGACTTCCTGAATACTGGTTACACCTGGAGTGGCACGATCATCGCCTTGCCCTCCTCTCCTCTGCACTTTTCCGTGTACCACCCTTGGCCTGGGATGCCTCTCCATAGCTGCACACCTGTCCACGTATGGCTGAAAAGCCACCTCCTCCAGGAAGCCACTCTGGATTTCTCCTCCTGGCAAGAGCACGCTTTAGTCTGAATTCCCACAGCCTGTCCTGGACGCGTCTAAGGCAGTGGCCACAGGGCACTGTGGTTATGTGGTACTGTCACTTGAATCGTGTCCCCTCTCAAAGAGCTACGTCAACGTCCTAAGCCCCATTTCTGGTGAAAGTGACCGTATTTGGAAACTGGGTCTTTGCAGATGCAATTAGGGAAGAGGAAGTCAGACTCAGGGTGGGCACTAACCCAATATGACTGGTGTCTTGATAAGAAGGGAAGAGACAGAGAGATAGGCTCACATGGAGAACGCCACGTGACAAGAGAGGCAGAGATCGGAGGATGCAGGCAAGCCAAGCAACGTGCAGGCTTACCGGCCCCCACCAGAGGCCAGGAAGAGGCGCGGGAGGGTCCTACCCAGCCTTGAGGGAGCAGCGCCCTGCCGACACCTTGATTTCAGATGTCCAGCCTCCAGATTCATGAGAGAATAAACTTCCGTTGTTTTGATCCACACAGTTCATGGCAGTTTCTTACAAGAGTTCTAGGAAATGAATGCACTGGGGGACAGGCCTTGTCTCCTTCCAGGAGAAGGTTCCCTGCTTACAAGTGTCTGGGACAGTACAGGCACTCAGTAAGCACTTACTGATGAGTGCATGGCTGGCTGGCTGCTCAGTCCCTGGACAGGAGTGTCCACATCTGGCTGGTCTTTGGGTCCCCAAGCTGCCTTATGTGGACTGAGGCACCGTTTTATTGGATGTCCCTATGGCCTCCAGTTCGGATCAACACTGGTCTTCCTGCCTCCACTCGTGACTTCCAGCCGCTTCCTCATGCTGTGTTGAACTCGGGTCATCGCAACCTGATGGGACTTCCCAGCCTCTTTGTGCGCCCTTGGCCAGGGATGCCCCTTCCTCCTTCGTCCATCAGGCACACACCCACGGGTCCTGCAAGCCTGCGCTCCAACGTCCGCCTGCCAGCAGCTTCTCCGAACCGCCGCCCAGCCTTCCTGGCGGTGTGGTCTGCGTTGCGCTGTGCTCCCCGCATGTCCTGGATGTTCCGTTTCTACGACAGCTCCTTCCTGCCTGGAGTACTCCCACGTGTTTACTCATGTGTCCTCCCTGCTGGCCTGCTAGCATTATATTTTGAGGTGGAAGACCCTTGATTTCTCATCTCCGTGTCCCGGTGCAGAGGAAGGGCCGGCGGGTGCCTGTGGGAGGGATGGGTGGGGAGATGAATGCAGCTGAGTGGCGAGGAGGACTGGCCCAGGCTTACCTTAGGAAGGTGTTAGACGATGTCCACACCTGCCTGATGCCCTGCCAGGGCTCAGGGTCGCAAAGGGCCGGGCGGCGGGTGGAGAAGCCCTTTACAGGTCTGAGACAATCAGAGGAAGGAAGCGGTTTGTCCTAGGTCATGCAACCCACACAGGGCACATTGCCCTCCCCCGAGATTTGACTCAGCACCTGGGGGCTGGTTACTTAGGAAGGCTCATCAGCATTAGAGACTAGAACTGAGATGAGAAGTGAGGCTTACGCTGCACCTACTATGTACCAGGCCCTGCGTGAGTTGTTCTGACGCTTTGCCTGCAACCCTCAGCACAACCCGGAAGCCGGGCACTATGTGCAGATGCAGGAGCTGAGGTTCAGCTGGGAGAGCTGGGCTGTGGCCCCAGCCCACCTGCCCCAAAGGCTGTGAACTCTCCGTCTATCCTATGACAGTGGCTCCTCCATGGAGGGCACCAGGCCCTAGTCTCAGAGGTCGCCCATCCTGAAGGGCAGCAAGCTCTGTGTTTTCCTAGGTGCCTGGAGAACACCCTGCAGCTTGTGCTGTCAACATGGAAGGGAAAGCTCTGGAACCCCAGGCCCTTGAAGAAGTGCCTCTTCCCGATGGGGGCAGTTATGGCAAGAGGAACGAGAACAAGGGTCCAGGCTGGAGGCTCAGACTTGGAGGGTTCTATCCACAGTGTGATGGGGCTGACACAAGAGGCCAAAGGCCACATTAATAGGGGTAGAGTGTCCAGAAGGAGGGAGGTGATTACTCTGCTAGGCCTTGGGGGGGCTGAACCACCGTGTGAATAGAGCCCACCTCTGGGACCTCACACTGAAGCTGATGTCGCCTGGTGAGGGGGCTGGGGTTCTTTTTAGCCCAGAGAAGACCCAGCAGGAAAGGAGAACTCTTATGAACACCTACCTCCAGGGCTCTCCAGTGGAGGTGCAATTACCCAGCTTCCTTCTTGTTCTGAGAGCTGGAGCAAGGAGCAGCAGCTGGATGGTACAGGAAGGCATCTTTCCTCTGAAAACAGGGCATAAGGCCTCTCACAGGAGACATTCAAGTGAGAAGGTCAAAGGCGAGTCAGCATGACTCGATGGTTGGACCAGGAGTCTCGCCCTTGGCAGATGATGACAATGTCTGGCCTCAGGAGATGCTCACAGCTCCATGCTCACTCTGCAATTCTCTAGGGTACCACGTTAATTACTCTTGATGGTGGTATCTGAAAATCTGCATTTTAAGTTGATTGTGACATACAAGCAGGCTTGAAAATCTCTGAGGTCATGGGGGACAGTGATATGCATGAACCCCTTTCCCCAATCCCTGCTACAGAGATGCTCAGTGCCTCCCACGTAGTCCCCCAGCCCCAGGCCCAGGCCTGACTGCTGCAGGCCAAGAGGCCCTGCCTGGTGTAGGTAGAGGATACGCCCAGTGGTCGGCCCCACTCCAATTTGATCCTCTGGGAAGTGGCAACCGAGTCTTGATATTATCTGGCCTGGGATACAGAGTGAGGAGAACCGTCTCCGAGGTCTGGGATATTTTTCTGCTATGTTTGTCAAGAATAGACACCCTATCATTGCAGACATACCAGAGAAATATCATGTGTCAACTTGGCTGGGCCATGGTGCCCAAATATGTGGTCAAACATCATTCTGGATTTTTTTATGAAGGTATTTTCAGAGCATATTAACATTTAAATTGGTGGGCTTTGGGCAGAATGTCCTTCCTAATGTGGGTGGGCCTCATACCATCAGTTGAAGGCCTGACTAGAACAAAATTCCCTACAAGCAAGAGGGAATTCTGTAGCAGAGGGTTTGCGAGTTGAACTAAAGCACTGGCTCTTCTGCAGGTGTTTCCAGCCTATTAGTCCATCTAGCAGATTTTGGACTTGAGGGCCTCCATAGTTCTGTGAATCAATTCCTTAAACAAATCTCTCTCCTCTCTCATTCTGTTTCTCTGGAGACTCATGACCAATACACAGGGAGATGGACCAAGGTGATCCATAGAGGAATCACACAAAGTCAAGCTCTCTGGGCTCCAGGAACCACCGGGCCTAAAGGAGGGTTAGATCTGATCGGACCCCAGGCCTCCTAAATACCTGTCCATGGCTCTCATTGCCTTCAGAAGGAAGCCTGAACTGCTAAACGGCACTTCCTAGGCCTCTGTGCGCTGACAGGTACCTGTATGCCCCATCCCACCTCCTACCACCATCCCCTACACCAGCCATCTGAGTTCCCTGGGGCTCCCTCCCTGAGACCTGCTCTCCCACACCTCGCAGGATTTGCACATGCTGTGCCCTGTCCTAAAATATCCCGTCTTTCTCAGCCCCTGTACTGCAGAGCTCACCCCTTAAGACACACACCAGGCAGCATCGCCTCTGGGAGGGCTCCCCAGATCTCCGGTCACCCCCACCCCCACCCCCACCGCGGGCAGATGCCACAGCCTCCTGGCATGACAGGCAGGCTGCACTTTCCTGCCCACTGTTCTAATTCTGCATTGTCTTGTCCATCCCTGCGAGCCTGTGAGCATGTGAGTTCTTTCACAACAGAAATCGTATGTTTCTCATCGCCAGGGGCTAGTCCTGGGCCTGCCACGTCATTACGGCTCGATGGGTATCTCTAGAATGAAAGCAGATGTAGTGCCAGGTACAGGGTGGTAAGAGATATTATAATGAGAGATGAGAGAGAGAGAGAGAGAGATCTCCATCTCTCAGGAAGTGGCGGCATTGGAGAGGGGTCCTAAGGCATGCTAACAGAGACAGGGAGGACTAGTGCCCTCCTGGGGGCTCTGCCACCCATTCATATCACACACTGTAGATGCTGGCACTGCAGCTCAGAAGCGGACCTGAGGCCGGAGCTTAGCATCCAATCCGCTGGGGACTCTGGCCTTGCCCTTCTAACCATGACAGTAGGGGATCCAGGTCCCCAGGGCAGCCTGCCCTTCCTGGGGGCCAGTGGAAGAAGAAAGACATTTGGGCATTTTAAGTAGCTTGGCCAGATGCCTTTCTGATTTGGGTTGTTCACCAGGCAGCTTGGTCTCACTCAGACAGCGGCTGTCTTCTGTTTCCTCATTTTATTCTCTGTGGGTCCAAGGCCAGCAAGTGGCTGGAAGGAGGCCAGAGCCTCCGAGGAGTCGGGGCTCAGGAAGGCTGGGCGGCTGAACTGTCCCTGCTGTTTCCTGAGACCCCCTGCTCTTTGGGGCCGCGCGGAGACTCGTGAGAAGACAAGTTTCTATGCTAAGAAGAGTATTTGGATGTGTTAACACTATATCTGTATAGTAACGAGGAACTTGAACAAGTGTTGCCAGAAACTCACAAACTAGAAGGTGTCTTTTCTCCCACATTGGTCGGTCAGAAAGCTGGGCTGGGGGTTTAGCAGGCACGTGTGCAATTAGAAGCCAGGCCATTGACCACAGTGCCCCTAGGCAGACTGGCACTGGGAGCTTAGTGAGCACACAGGTTCACCCAGTGCCCATGAGCAAGAAGCGAGAGACCTTCCTTGTTGACAATTCAGTCATGCCTTTGATTAAGGAACAAAAAATAAAACCAAGACCAATAACAAAACAGAGAAGAATGAATCCAAGGCAAAAGGCCAAGTTGTGGGGACTTCCAGGGTCTGCACACTGTTTCTGGAGCCCAGAAGGACGTGGGTGAAGAGGCAGGGAAAAGAGAGGGAAGGAGAACATTTTTCAACACCTCTGTGCTAAGCACTGACGTCTCCCTAAATTGAGAGGCCACAGGGCAGAGTGGTTACGAGTGGGACTCCAGAGCCAATCTACCTGGGCTCAGAACTGGCCCCGCCCTCTCCAATTCTGTGTCCTTGGGCTCTGCTCCACCATTCGGAGCTTGTTACCTCAGCAGGAAAATACAAGGTGCTGTGAAGAGTCAATGAGTAGGTACATATAGTTTAGAACTCAATCTGGCACGGAGTACGTGTTCTTTAGTATATATAACATAATAAAATAATAACATATTTGAATTTCACAATAACTATGAGGTATGTGCTTTTATTCCCCTCAGATCTCAGGAGAGGAAAAAGGCTCAGAGAGAGCAATTCCCTGCCCAGGTCACCCAGCCAGTAAGAGCCAAGGACAGGATCAACTCCAAGTTGGACTGTCCCCTTATACTTTGATGCCTGTGGCAGGAGCCTGCTCCACTTCTGATGACAGGGCTGGTCCTGGCTCCTGAGATCTGTCCTGTAATGGAGGCCCATCCAACCCCAACACATGACCTGCACGCACATGACCCGCACACACATGACTGGGTTCAGAGTGGGACACCCTTGGTAAACCCCTCACTCTATCCTCTTTACAGATGTCAGCATCATGGGTCAGAAAGGGACCAAGACAGCATCCTGTGGCCACCTGGATGACAGAGCATGGGCTGGGAGTCAGCCAATGTGGGTTCCAGCCCCAGATTAGCCACTAGCCCAATGGCTGACCTTAGGCAAGTCACTTCCCCATCTCTAAAAGGAAGGAGTTGAAGTCAATCGTCCTGAGCTCTCGGAGACTCTAAATTTACAATGCTGAGGATCAGCATGTCATATCTCACATATCAAAGTGGAAAAGTGTCTCAGTCAGGTGACCACATGACACGTGCTAACTTACCCAGCAAGTGCCCCATTGGAAGCACACCCGTTTACACACGCCATAAATTCAACAGGCTTGGAGAAAAGTTGCGAGTGCGGAGAGACAACTGTTGTTTACACCCCGGGCTTGATGTTTCCACACACAAGAGCTTGCTTAGTCCTTACAATAGTCCTTACTCCTTACAGGTGACACAGGGACTGATTGAGATTCCAGTTTACAAAGGAGGCACCCGAGACTCAGAGAAGTCAGGTTGAATCTGTAGAGATAACCTCAGATCCCAAGTATTTCTGATCCCATATCTACGCTCGTCACAAGATTCCAATCAACCAAAGCATTTCAAGCAAACAAATGACTTTCTTATTTTGTTTGGTTTCTTTTGTTTGGTTTTCAGCATCTTGCCTTTCAGGAGCTGTGATTCCACAATCTCCCCTCCACCTGCAAAGCAGGAACTGAGAGCTGGCTCATATTTCACAGCCCGAAACCCTGGCTGTCCTAGAATAATGCAGTCTAATCGTGGCTGGGAAGGCTCATGTCTGAATCTCTTGCACATGGTTGGCCGGTGTCTTCTGAAGTCAGCCAAGCTAGAGGCTGCCTGGGGGCTGAGGGACCATTTCCTGGGCGGTGCAGAACCCACTCCCCATGTGTCTCCCATCCTCCACAGCTCTGTCCTCTCTGGGTTCCTTCTTTGCAGGCAGCTGCCAGGATATCTAGCGCCAACCATGTCCATGTGTATCTGGCCCGGTCCTCCGGGCAGCAGGAGAAGCCGCAGCCGCTCCCTGCTTGCCTTAGGAAGCAGAGCAGCCACTGTCTCATGGGAAGAGCTGGGGGCCTTGGAATCCGGCATGCCTGGCCCACCGCCTGCTCTGTGTCAATCCTGTGATCCTGGCCGGTGCTCCACCTCTCTGGGCTCCAGCTTTTATATTTGAAATATGGGGGTACTATTTTCTCTAAGTGTTCTCTATATACAGATTAACGAGTACAGTGCTTTAGACCCAGGTTTCTTGGCAGCACCGAAGGGGCTGCTGGGAGGGGCGAGAACATGGGTGGTGAGAGCAGGGCCCAGGCGCCCCCCTGTCCCCATCAGCTCCCTGGGAGGCTGGGTTCCGCCTGGGATGGAGGGAAGGGATATATGCAGGTGATAGAAAGTCCAGGACTTGCTTTGCCAGTTCTGGGGTGGTGGTGGTGGTGTGTGTGTGTGTGGGGTGCTTGGCACCCAGTGGGCACTTAATAAATGTTAGGACTTTCCTCTGTCCTACTCCTTGCCCCTATCATGCTCTCCCCCTGGCTTCTTTATTAGATGGCTCAGCTGAAACCCAACCCAAATGAATGCAGAGAAGGCAGAAGAGTAGGGAGTGTTTTCAAAATGCCAAGTGAATTACTGGGGTGTGGCATCCACCATGCGGGTCAGGGGCTCAAGGAGGCTGAGACTCCAACACAACAGAGACGGCAGCTCCATGCCATGTCCCCTGCCTGTGATGAGCACCAGAAAACAGGGCTTCAGGGACACCAGGCAGAGGTTTCACAGCAGGCTTCACCCCCACTCCTGCACTCCTGTGGGGAGGAAGCAAGGGGAACCAAAGAGCTCTGAAGACGTGTGAAGGGGCCAGGAGGTGGGGAGGCCCAGGTGGGCTGGCCTGGCTGCTTCCTGCAAATGAGCAGGGCCTGCTGGACTGTGGCCCCCCCAGAAGGAATACAACCTGATATGGACCCTGCCCAGTTTCCACAGATACTGCACACACAGACCTGCTCCAGAGAGCGGCTCCGCAATTGGAGCCACAGCGCCACCTTCAGGCTAACTTCCGCCTTGCATATTTTCCTTGCACAAAAACCTGCCCCTTCCAGGCTGCAGGTAATATGCTGGGGCCCTAAGCATCCACTAAACCTGAGAGATGTTGTGTGCCAATGTGCTCCGACGTTGGGGGGAAGCAAGGGCACTGCTCATGAGTGTATTGCAGCCCGGGTTTCAGGGCCGTGCTCCCGGTAAAACTGGCAGAGATGAAGCCAATCCTCCATCTTCGAGGTGGGAAACAGGTCCAGAGACCTGTCCACATTGGCACAGTGAGCTGCAGCCAGAGGGAGGCCCAGGCTCCTGACTTGGATGGCTGTTCCCCTGTTGTTTCCTTGGTAAGAGGGGGCCGGCATGAGCCTGCACCACCCTCTAAGGAGTGGTTCCTGTGCATCAGCAATGCCAGGAGATGGGGCTGAGCTTAGAGGTTTCAGCTGCAAATGAGCATCAGAACGTGGGCACCGTGGAGCCTGAGGAGAGGCCTGTGCTCTCACAGCGGATGGGAAGGGATTTCGTTCGCAGGATTCCCCTGCCTTCCCACGCTCCCTCCCCACACTCACTCACTCCATCTGGCAAACTCCTGCCCATCCTTCACAACACGCTCGCAAACTGCTGTCTTGTGAGGCCTTCTGTGGCCCTTTCTCCAGGCCAGTGGAGCCCATCATTCCTGTTTGTACCACCACTGTAGCTACCTGAGACATCGCTCATTGAATGGACATCCCTGTAGGAGGATGACTTGTGTGTCTAATTGTCTAGATGGGGAATTGTGGCCAGGGACCAGAGCTTATTCTTCCCCATGTCTGCAAAGCTCAGCCAGAGCCAGGCCCAGAGCTGGTAGTTACAGATTGATGAATGAAGGATAGATGGATGGAGGGATGGATGGATGGATGAATGGATGAAGGATGGATGAATAAAGGATGGATGGATGCATGGATGGATAGATGGATGGATGGACAGATGAACAGATGGATGGATGACAGATGAATGAAGGATGGATGGATGGATGCATGGATAGATGGATGGATGGACAATGGATGGGCGAATGGATGAAGGATGGATGGATGCATGGATGGATGGGTGGATGGATGGGTGGATAATAATGTTAAGTCTGGGGAATGGAGTATCACTCTTTACATCCTTTAGATTCTAGGATGTAAAGGAAACATACATCTAGGAGCACCTGCTCCTGAGCCAGAGTCCAAAAGCCTAGCAGCACACATGCATGTGAAGAGGAGTGGAGTGTTGGCATCACCTGCCAGCCACCCCCTTCTGATTACCTCTTGTCCTGTTCTCTCGGGGAACCTGTTGGAACTCAGATAGTGACTCTCCAGGTATAGGTCCTGGGCTGTCTTTACCAGAATTGCCTTCAGGATTCATTAAAATGCAGGTTCTGGGGTCTTGCCCTCAGAGGTTCTCACCCAGTGAGTCTGGGTAGGGCCTAGGAACCTGAATTTTTAATCAGCACCAGTCAAATGATTCTGATGCACAGGTTAAGTTCAGCAACCACCCACTCAAGAGGAATGGCATACTGGGGCATGCTGGAAATTGGCTTTGCTGACTGGCCCATCCAGAGAGGTGAAGAATTGACCTGCAGTCCCACAGATACTAAATGGCAGAGAGGATCTGTTGAGTCCTCAGACACCTAGCAGCCTCACCTCTGCCCCTAGCCCTGGCACAAGGAGGCTGGCAGACAGCATTGAGCAGGGTGCCCTCCCGGCCCTTCACAAAGCCCCCAGGGGCCGGGCTTACTGAGTATTTACCTAGGTGGCAGCCAGCAGCTGTTTTCAGCGTCTGTTTCTACCTAAGCACAGCTCTTTCTCCCAAACACAGGCTCTGCCAGCACAGGTTACCAGACCTGGGACACTAGTTGTGTTCAGACTGGAATGGGCTCAAGGACCAGAAGATCACTCGACCAGGGAACAAACGGCAAACGTCCTAGCCACCAAGCATGGGCCAGCCTCTCCCCCAGGCCAGCTGGTAGCTTCTGGAAGGATGAAGGAGGGCCCACTGGAAGGCAAGAGAAAGCGGACAGCACCCCCCACACCCCTGTGTCCCTGTGGCCCAACAGTACCTTTGGTTACATTGTGGAAAACAGATTGCCCATTTGTTGGGCACACAATGGCTGTTTCACTGAACACCTACTAGGTGCCAGGCTCTATATTTGGTGCCTTCCTATCTTGGTTCATCCTCACAATAACCTCAGGAGACAGGTAATAATAGCATTATGCTTATTTTGCATGTAAGGAAACGAAGGTCCAGTAAGGCCAAGCGACTTGCCCCAAACCCAAGCTGGTCAGACGAGACACAGAATCAGAACCTGAATCGGCTCTCTCGGCTTTGTCCGGGCTCCCTGGCTTCTCGCTGAGCTGCTCCCCACACACCCAGGCTGTCTGATCTCTCCTACCTCTGTCTGAGCTGCGCCCTCAATCCGGAATGCCTTGCCCCTGATTGACACTGAGCATGATCCTTCCACTTCCTCAGGCCCCTTCTCTCCCAGAGCCTCCTGAGTCTCATCTCCCATCCGAATAGAGAGGCCACTTGCTACGTCCCCACAGCACATGGCTTGCACGGTGTTCAGCCCCACTTTCCTCTGCCTCAGAGTTGCTGATTTCCAGGATAATCCCCTAAATCTCAGTCTCCAAGGCCCCATCACCACCACACCCCGCCTCCGGTGCCTCCTTCAGCCTTGTCCCCTCAGCAGGCTATCCCTTAGGTGCACTACACAGATCCAGGACCCACGTGCAGACTGAGTGCTCAATGAACCCCACCCCCAGCCCCGGCCGGAG
The DNA here is from genome assembly GCA_004027555.1 of Craseonycteris thonglongyai. Lineage (NCBI taxonomy): Eukaryota > Metazoa > Chordata > Mammalia > Chiroptera > Craseonycteridae > Craseonycteris > Craseonycteris thonglongyai. The sequence goes on from PVKE010032616.1 coordinate 12,501, forward strand.
CTGCGAGTCATTACCGAGGGCATACGTTCTCTGTGTCTAAGGGCAGAACACTGAATTCTCAGCTACCAGGCCTGGCTTGAGGCTGGGTTCTGAACTCCGTCACTGTGTGACCCTGGCTCAGGCACTCAGGCCCCCCCTGCAGATTGGCTGGGTGGATCCTACATTAGGCACTTGCAACTTTATCCGCTGAGCCCTCAGAGTGGCTATGGGGGCCTGCCTGAGGGACACAGAGGCCGGTTCAGCTGGATCAGGGGTGGGGTGGGGGTTCTGTGAGTAAGAGGAGCTGAATTTGGGTGGGTCGGTGGAGGGGACTCAGGAATGTCAGGAAAGTGGAGCTGATCTGATACACTGTGGGGAGCAGCTCCCTGGTGGGGAAGAACGGGGACTTGGGCGGGGGCTGCCTACCTGGCCCTGGCATGGGGTGGTGGGAAGAGAACCGAGCCCTGAGACACAGTCAGGAGCCTGCTTGCTGTGGGAACCTGGTTGCCAGGAGACGAGGTTCTGGGCCAGCCGAGTGGCAGCAGGATTGAGAAGGGAGAAGTTCTGGGAACGTCTCAAAAGAAGCATCTCTGGGACTCAGTCAGGTCAGCACGCATGACGGAGGGAAAAGGGAAGCGAAGACGCCCCAAGGGTTTGACGCCCCCGTGGTGACGTCCGGAGGGTGAGGGCCAGATGCAGAGGAACGGGCTGAGCGCCTGTGAGCCCGGTGCTGAGGGAGAGGGTCAGGGGAGGGACGGGAAAGGACACCTGGATTCCAGGCTCCATTGCTGGCCCATCGTCACGGGTCCACTGTGAGCCTGCTGGTGATATGCGGGGAAGCATCCTGCCTGCCTGACACGGAGGTTGAGAGGCTTTGCTGCACTAACGTGGTACAGTGTCTGTGTGGGATGAGCCTCAGAAACACTGACTCTGAAGATGGCTGTGAGCTTGCAATCGATTGCTATCTACCATGTAACGGCTCCCATTTATCGATCACCTGCCATGTGCCAGGCACTGTGATAAGCAATCTGTTTACACTCATGATCTGAGTTCTTCCTCGCAAGAATTCTACAAGACCCCTCTGCATTCTGGGATCTGTACCCCTGAAAATCAGAGAAATTGGGCAACGTTCCCACGATCTCACAGCGGGTCATTGGCAGTCGCCTCCAGGAGCATTTACTAAGCCCCTAACAGGTCCGGGGCCCCGGCTGGACCACAGAGGCCTGTAAAACCTGGCTCTTCAGGGCACCTGCTGGCAGCTGCCAGCCTAAGGAAGAGCAGGGCTCTGAGCCATCTGTTCTAGAGCTCCATTTTCTCTGCTGTGAATGGTGATAGACAGGGGACAAGGATCTCCTGGCTTGACTCTCTGAGCGCTGGGCACTCCGAAAGGCTGTCAAGCCCCGAGACCATTGTTCACGATCAGCCGCTGCACCCACCCGTCCGCCTTTCATCCCACTTTGCTGGGTGCTATTATTCAGCTCGGAGCTGTCACCAGGAGCCGCAAAGCAGTTAATTACAGACGTATAATCCCTTCCTTCACAAGAAGCTGATCTTCTGGGGTTGCGAGAAGATAAGCGTTAGGCCTCTCTCAATTCCTTTATTCTCTCATCAACATAGATTCATATTTCAGTTTCCTACATCGGAAACAAAAAGGAAGCCCGCTCAGCCCACTGCTGCCTGAGAGAGATAAATTAGACTACACAAAGAGCCAGTCCTCTAAACTCAATCTCTTTCCCTTTCTTTCATGTTTGTGATTACAAACAGAGTCAAGGGCAGCTGAAATATATCCCCCTGCGCGCCTGCCTTGTGCTACTCAGAGGAGACACGCACAGCGATAACGACCACATGGGCCCATGGGAAGAGGGGTACGGGCCCTCCGTGATCCAAAGGCAGCCTGCTGAGCAGATCAGATAGAAAGGCCTTTGTCTCCTGCCATTCTCTGGTCACAAAACTGTTTCATAAGGCCGCAGAGAGAAGCGGGATGCCGTGCCGCCGTGAATGCTTTCATTTTCTTCATGGCACCATGTGCGAGGCTATTTGCTTAAAAGAAAAAGCCTTCCCACTTGGCGGCCTACGGGGCGTGAGTGTGCCAGGGCCCCTGGCCAGTTTCAGAAGCGTGTGTACATGGGTCGCCAGCAGATCAGACTACAGAACTGGGCCAATTTGAGCAGCCCTGAGGAGCAGATACTGGGCGCTCTGGAGAGACTGTCCACTTACTGGGGACAGCGGGCCCATGAAATGACATTATCTTCTACAAAGGAATTGGGGTGGGTGTCTTGATTATTGTCACTGATGTTGAACTGCCTTTGTTACCGTGGGGGGCTTCACTGGTGTTATTAAGTGTCAAGAGTTCTGCTCGTGTATGAGGAACCGGGGGAGCGCAGGAAGAAACTGATCTGCCTGGGGAAACAGGCAAGGTGGTGGCAGAACTGGGAGCCACAAAAGTTTTGATGATGACAATTCACTGGGTACTCACACAACGTGCTAGGCACTGTGCTAAGCAGGATCTTAAGTCATCTTGCCAACAACTAAGAGGTAAACATGGCCATGCTTTACCGGTAAGGAAACTGATGCTCACAGCAGGTGACATGCTTGTGGGAGGTGGTACAGAGACCCCCTGCTGAGCTGCCACACAATGCCACCTCCCCCAGCTGCTCCTATCAGACATCCTGACCATCGTTGGAGGCTTTTTTTTTTTTTTTTTGCAATTTCTACTTGGGGGGAAGGAAAAAATCTAATTTTTGAAAGATAATGATGAAAGGGAGGAAAAGAGGAAACTGAATTCAAGAGCCACATTGACATCTGTAACATAAAATGTCCTCCCATAAGATGTAAGACAATGGTCTTGAATAGACTTTGAGATTCAATTATCCCGTTATATTTCTAGCAGACTTGTCATTGTCTAAACCTTTCTTTCACTGTAAACACACCCAAATTCACAAATGGAATCGAAAACAAATCATGTTTGAACGTTGCATAGCTTCTGAGCCATCACTCTTCAAAGACACCCAGCTCAGCATTCGCTCCCAAGGGCAGGCTCGTAATAAGGGCCCGGGGCCTGTCTCACAGAGCGGAGGGCACTCTGATGCTGAGGCTGAATCCATCTTTCTCCTTCTAGAGCTTTTAAAGACTGTTGTTCTCTCCACTCCCGGCCACCCTCTCAAGCCCTCAGTGGCAGGATAGCGACCCCTGACTCGGTCTGGATCATTCCAGTTATTTCCCCAGAAGTCTTTCCAAGTGTGGAATCACAGGTGAATGCCAATGCATTAGTTTTCTCACAGGTGCCAGAAGGAGGGCTGCCCAGCACAGCCCCACTCATTCAGGAAGCTGGGCCTCCGTGTGGAGAATGTACCAGCCTTGGCAAGAGAGATAACCCAATCTGCACATGGCCTGGGGAGGTACCACCCCCAGCCCGCACACGGCTAACAGGGATCATGCAACCCGCAACTAGCTCCTAAGCCTCACTCCTCCTTCCACTCCTTTCTAGTAGTCCTTTTTTTTTTTTTTAGCTTTCCTCCTTCTTCTCAGTTGCAAAAGTAACACATGCTCATTGTAATATGTTATTCAATAGAGCTGTATAAAGAGAAGGTTCCTCATTCTTCTCTAACCCAATTCCACATTCCTGAGTGAACCAGTTACCTACAGTCTGTTGTGTGTCCTTCCACATAGTTCTTTTGGTTCATGTAGATATTAGATTCCCAATAAACCCAATTGTTGCCTTTTGTACAAATATGAGACCAAAGCATACATATTTCTTTACAACTTGCTGTTTAGAATTAGCACAAAGGCAAGGACACAGTTTCAGGTCAGTATAGAGATGTTGGGCTCATTGCGTTGAACAGTGTTGCAGGCATGAGATTACCCATAAGTCTCCAAACCAACCTATGACCCTTGACTCTTCTGATATCATGCCTGACCCTCATGTCTGAGCAAGCCAAGGTTTCCCTTCATTCATAAATTATCTTTGACATGGCCCTTCCTAGGCTGGCCCAGCTTGGGGAGGAGACTCCTTAGTTACATGATGTTCCCAAGAACAGTCCCTGTCAAGGTAGGCATGGCCTTTCCGGCAGGACTCGCACAGACTTATAAAAGCAGGTTTCCCTGCCACGAAGCCCAGACTTCCTTTTGGCAGTGGAAAAGACAAAAAACAAAACCCATAGAGCATAACTAAATCCTAAGACATCACAAACAAGCATGCAAAACTATGACCCTTGAAAACACAAAAAGACATTGTTTACCAAGGAAGGATTTTTATAATGCTGCTGCTGCCTTTTATGAGAGAGGGGTGAGGTGTGGAGACAGGCTACAGAAGGTTTCTGTGCTCACTTAAACTGAACGCTAAGACACTCTGAGTCTGAAACATTTCAGAATTGGAAGTAAATGCTTTGAGGCAATCTGCTTTTCTAGAGCTTTCATGGAAGCCACATTCCAACAGTTTTAGAAATCAAAATGAAATCTCACAAAATGTATAGTTTGTATCCTTTAGAATTAGGTATTTCATTTCTAGGATTTTATCCTAAAGAAATAATCAGCAAAGCCAGCAAAGAGAGACATAAAAGAATGTTTATCTCAGCATAACTTATAATTTTGAAAAACAAAATAAGCTAAATGGTCTGCAACAGGGACATGTAATAACACAGGGCTATTAAAAAAGATGTTACCAGAATGTTGAGTATTAAAAATAAATGCTTCTATTCTAAAAAGAGAGATATAAAATTGTATATTAAAACTATGAAAATATTCATAAAAAACATAGGAAGGAAATACACCAACATATTAATAGTGGTTATCTCTGGGTGGTAGAAGCATATGTTAGTTTTCTTCCTCTTCTTTTACTTTTCTGTCATGTATAAATTTTCTAAATTGAGCCTCTATTAATTTTTATAATGGAGTAAATTAAACAGTCTTAAACCACACACAAAAGGCAGAAGTGAGCCTACTATTTTTAGGATCATGGATTGGTATGTATGAGAAGAAATGGCCGCAGAAAAGGCTGAGGATTTTATGAATTGGGGGAGTGATGGAGAGAATCCTCCATCACTCGAATAAAGTTAGCCCTTTTTGACAAATGCTTGCTGAATGAACTCAGGGATACAAAGAACTCTATTCAATCAACAATGAACATGTCCCCCACCCCCCCATAGAAACATGCTAGCTCACATTTTCCTTTACGGACATCAAGCTGTAACTATAGTTCTTTTTTTATAACGCCAAAGATTTCTTCCAGCTCCAACTTTGTGCAGCAATTTCATGGCAAACTCTCATCTGTTCTTGGGATGTTCACGGAACAAAGCCCGGCCCCACCGCCACCCCAACATTCACAGAGAAAGGAAATCTGGTTACAAATAAAGCTGAGGGAGTCTCACAGCTTCTCTTCCCAAATACGCTAATTACACATGGAATTCTCCACTTCAAAAACACCTGATTCTAAGTGACCAAGGTCAACATCACCAGTGACAAACATATGGGCACTAGGGACAGCTTCATATGGTTCACTGAGGACAACACATCACTTCTGTGTGTTCTTGCAGAAACTTCAGACCCCATTCTAATCATGAGGAGACATCCGGTAAGTCCAAATCAAGGGACAGTCCCCAAAATAACTCTTCAAATGCATCAAGGCCACGAAAGACAAGGAAGTGATGAGGAACTGGCACAGACTGGAGGAGTCTAACAAAATGTGATGCGGGGCCCTGTACTGGATCTGAATGGAGTTTGCCATTCAAGTTTTTCTTTTCTTTTTTCTTCTTTATTGTTAAATTTAATGGGATGACATTGATTGGTAACAATTAGTTTCCGGATGTACAAGTCCACATCACATCACCCATGCATGACATTATGTGCCCACCTCCCAGAATCAGCTCCCCCTCCACCACCATATATCCGGCGTCCACTCCC
>PVKE010032617.1:0-18328 GCA_004027555.1 Craseonycteris thonglongyai
TGAAGGAGTTTTAAAGAACACGGTCATGCCACTCCTCCCCATTAAACTCTCCAGTGGCTTCCCACAGCCCCTGAACTAGCCCCCAACTCCCCAGCTGCAGGCCTTACAGCATCTCCCCTCCTCATGCCCATCCAGACCTTCAGGCACGCCTTCTCGGCTCCTGTGTATTCCTGCCCTTGGGTCTCTGCGCTTGCTGCTTCACTAAAGTATTGTCTATGAGTATTCTCCTGCTTCATTGTATGCTAAGCTTTGACTTTCTTATGTCCCCAGAGCTTTATATCATCAGGTCAAGGACAATACTTTTTTTATTACCTGTAACTAACTCTCCATGGACTCACTGCCTGAGTGAATAAACAAGCGTTTCATTGCAATAATGAAATGCTCCCCACAGAAGAAGCAGTTAGCACACAGAGAGGGCAAAAGGAAAAAGGGGCTTCTGGATTTTTTTTTTACCTCTTTTTCATTACTTGCTCATTTGTGAGTGGGAGATTGTCTGCCCAAGACCACACTCTTAGGACCTGGAGCCTACTCCTTCTCTTCTTAGTGGTACACCATCCCCCACCCCACCCCACTTCAGAACCGTTTTAAATACCTAACCTCTTTTACTGTGGAGACTCTTCTGAGTGTAAGCTCCGTAGAGGTTAGGGAAAGAGAATCACTTAACGGCACCTGACACAGTTGGCTGAATAATAAAGCCCTAGTGGCAGGCAGTCAAGTCAGCCAGTTGTCCCCTCACCTCTGGCCCTAACCCCACCCCCTGGTTCCCAGGTGCACCTGGTACCTTCCCTGGTTTCCCACACATGGGAGTCTCCAGCTCTTCTGAGCTTCCATGTGCATTCATAGTTTTCAGTCCACATCCCAATCACAGCCCTCCCCAAACTGCCTTTTTCTCATCACCATCTCTGCCCTTCTAATCCCATATGCCTGACCTCAGGGCGTTGCTAATATTTATGAGATCAATTCCACTTGGAAAATGATTTTCACTTAGCAACACAAAATGCAAAAGGAGGGTTTTGGCGTCAGAGAAACCTGGGGTCAAGTTACAACTTGGTTATTTTACTAACTGTTGCCTTGGGGTTACTTTTAACCTTTTCCAACTTCAACTAACTTTCCTCTAGAATGGTGCAATACTACCTAGTTGACAGGGTCACTGTGAGAATTAAATGAGACAACATATGGAAACCTGCTAGCACATACAAAGCTCTCAATAAGCATTAGCTCCCTGCCACCACCAACAGAGTTGTGGTGAATACTGAGTTAATATTTGTGAAATATAGAACAGTGCTTGTCACAGAGAGGGCACGCAATGAATAATTTTCCACTTCCTCTCCACCCCCCAAAGAATGAACACTGCCATGTCCAAACTCTCCTTGCCTTACGCTTACTTCCAAGCTAGTGAAAGAGAATTCTATTTAAATCTACATGCGTTTCAGGGAAGGGGCATTTTTGCTATGAGGCTAGAATGTTATTCTTTCAATCTCTTTTTTAAATGTATCAAAATAAATTTGAGACTGGAGTGGAATTCCTTCCTAATTTAGGCATAGATAGAAAAGTTGCCTCATTTTTCACACAACAAGATATGTGAACACGGCCTCAGCCACTGCCCTGAAAGTTCAGGCTGACAGGAGCCCTGAAAGTATCAGCTGGAAGCCCGTCAACAGAACCCTGTTGACCATAGCCTTTGGAAGTGCTCGGGACAGCTGAAACTCAGGGAATCCTGGGTTTTCCTGATTCTGGAGAATTTGGAGCCTCTTTCTAATGCTGTCTTTCTGTTCAGTGACCCCACAAAGTGCTAGGACACACATGTCCTTCCACCCAATTTCCCAGGGTGGGTCCAAATATTGGGCATGGAATTAGACACCAAAACTTCAGGGCTGCCATAGCTAGGGATGAAATGGATGGAGAAGACTCCATAGATCCCATTGAGCAGGAGCACAGCACGCCGTCTTATTTCATGGAAGCACTGCTGGCCTCCAGAGTCCTGGGTTAATTCCAAAGCACAGAAATGCCCACGTGACCCAGGCTGCTCGCCAAGCTGTACGCCTGCGTCTGGCTATGGGCTTCTCCAAGCAACCCATGTGAGCACACACACACAACCAACCAGGGATGCTGGGTTAGGAAAATGAAAGTTTTCTGCAGACGACCTTCAGGATTAGCATTACTGCCGGACACGGGCAGCTCCCCTCAAGCAGCTGCCATTCTGTTAGAGACTCCAGGCCTTTCCTCACAGGCTCGGTGAATGTCCCGGATCAGCTGTGGCAGGAGGGTAAACCAGACATACTCCCCAAGACAAGAAGGAAACACAACCTGCCTCCAGCCCCACCCCTGAATTCCCCCCAGCCCGCAGGCTCTGAGCCATTGGGCCTGTTAGAGTTGCTGGTGGGATGTGTGATTTCTGGCACCAGGAGTCAGGAACCCATTTGGTTTATTTAGATGTGGTGCCACCATTGGGTGGGTCTCCTAAGGTTTCTGTGGCTTTCCACTTCAGATTTTCCCTTCACTCCACTCCCTAGAGCCCCTGCCAAGCCTGCCAGCTTCAGCCTGCTCCAGGCCAGCCCGACAGAGCTACTAATTAAAGGGTCTCCTTTGACATCTTTCATGTGGCAATTTAGGAAACTCCAAGGCAAGTCCTAAACTGAGGACTTTAGTCCAGGTGGAATCATCTGGTCTGAATAGAGGTCCTTAACCCTGAGGCCTTAGGGCACCAGCTCATTCCAGAAGTTGTCAATCAAAAGCAGGAAGTAGGTTGGGTAAGTGTCCTTGGTCACCCCCAAATATTCTACTTTTTGATCTTCACATCTGCAGTCACTTTGGCAGTGGCTAAGTGGTTTTGTCTTCCCCTCATCCTCAGATTGTATACTCCGCTGTCCCCACCCAGTAACCCCTCAAATTGTAGCTGAGCTGCTCCTGGCCCTGAAAGTAAACAGAGCCATGGCACATGAGGCACGGCTTCCTGTGGTGACTCCATCACATGGGCAGAGGGCCCCTCAGCATCCACTCCACGCGGCTGCGCTCAGAGATGCAGGCACCGAGGGCATGGCGCTGTCCCTGGGCAACATCACCTGCCTGTCAGCTCCTAAGGTGATGGAACTAGGCAGCTGTGTCCCCACAGGTATGATAAAAGTAACAGCAGTTGCCATTTGATTGGGTAGCTGTCTGGGAGCCATCTATTAAAAGGAAGACTTTCGATGCCAAGAACGGTTGAATGGGAGAGACTGCCTGAAGAAATGTGCTGAAAGCTCTGGAGTTAGTTTCCTCCGTGAAGGATGCTGTGATTGGTTACTGTCTTCCATCCATGCAAGGAAGGAAAGTGGGGACACAGGTAGCATATGGCCTATCTCTGTCTTTCATGTAACTTCTAAAACAAGCTTGCCCAACCCACGGCCAGCAGGTCACATGAGGCCCAGGACGGATTTGAATTCAACCTAAGACAAATTCGTAAACTTTCGTAGAACACTATGAGATATTTTTGGCAACTTTTTTTTTTTTTTTTTTTTTTTTTGTAGCTCATTAGCTGTCATTAGTGTTAGTGTAGTTTATGTTTGGCCCAAGACAAGTCTTCCAAAATGGCCCAGGGAAGCCAAAAATTTGGACACTCCTGTTCTGAAACTTCCTGCTTTCTCAGTGAAACATCTTCCCCACAGTGGAGGCAGGAAGGTTAAGACCTTATCTCAGCTGTACCTTCTAACCTTCCTGGGAGATGGTCCACTTCTCTTTAGAGGGTCCTGTAGCACCCCCCATCTCACGAATCTGTTCAGTCCAGCATCAGTGGACCCTTTGCTCCACATGCTGGCAGCTGCTGCCTTGTCCTCTAACCCAGAAGTTCTGGCTGTAGCCACTATTTCCCCTAGGACATCCTTGTTCCAGGCACCATTCCCAAGAGTGCTGGAGCACTGACCTTTCCTTTGGTTCTCACATCCCTCTTGACCTTTAAGTTTCAAGCTGCCCTCCTAGATTATCCCTTCCTCTCATCTAAATTCTTCATTCCTCTCCCTCCCCTTGGTCCATTCGACCTAACTTCTCCACCCACGAAGGGCATTCTCTCCCAATTGTTTATGTGAGGTTATTTTTGTATATCTGTCACCTAAACTGACATTTACTAAGAAATCTCAGTGCATATAGAACCTTACATCAGATACCATACAAAGATACAGTCCATTCCTGCCTGCCCGCTTATAGCTGTATGCACTGCATCCCACATAGCGTAGGTCATCATATCACTATACCGAAGCCATTCCCTTACCTCCAGTTTTGAAAGTTTCTGCTGCCACGCCACAGATAGTATAACCATCTTCCCATATCCAACTTCCCCCTGGCTCCACCCCGAGTGGCCCCCACCCAGCTCTGAGCCTTCTTATGCTTTTAATCCTGTGTGTCCCAAACCCCACTGTCCCTTGGGAATCCACTGCATCTCTCACTTTTTCTCATTCCCTGTTGGTCTCCTTTTCTCCGCTTCCTTCTTCAGTCAGAGGTACCACATGAGTCAATGTCACTCCCAAGGAAAATATATCTTTGGCTCTGACTAGGAAATCATTTTTCAGCATGAATAACACCACTCTCCAGCATTTTACTTTTGTCAATTTTTAAGCAATAGCTTCAGCAGCAGTAGGTTGTTTAGGAGCAGCCAGGAAAATGAGCTCTGGCCCATGTGCCCCAGACCAAAGGAAATCCAACAGCAGGCCCAACGGTCGTAGCATAAACCCTCCACTTCCGCTGTTTTTCCTTTCCACTTGGTTTCCATGGGATCCTGCAATGGGGGTGGGAGGGCTTCCAAAAGTACTGATTTGTATTCTTTAGCAAAATAAGGAACCGAATTTCAAGATGGCAAAAAAGAAAGAGGACATTAAAAAATATGTAAGGTACCAAAGCCTAAGAACTTCAGATGCCTATTCAGATACCCAACTCCAAGGCTAATTTTGAGAGTACCCACGGACAGTCATTTCTACCTAAGTGCTCCTTAGTAGGCATCAGAATCCGGAAAATGTCACCCCTTAGAACTTGGAAATGTTTTCCATCTATCTGGCCACCTGGAATTACAATGTCACAATTTGGGGACTTAACACTTGAGAAATGCCTCTCCTTCAGGGTTTGTTTTGGAGGGGGGAGGGGCTGGTGAGGGATAGATTTTTTTTTCTTTTGCTTTGTTTTGTTTGGAATTTTATACTGTGATACTTTATTTGCTCTCCTTTAGGTTCTAAACAATGCTGTGACTCAGCAAGCCAGCAGGCTCCTCTGAATCACTCATATTTTCTGGGATTCAGCACTGGGACCCATGATTGCAATTCACTAAAAGGAAACAACTAAAAGCTAGAAATGGGAATGAGGAGTCAGATGTCCCTCAGGGCCCATGCTTTATTGAACAGCTGAGTCTGACAGACTAAACAAAGTTGGGAAAAAAGTACACTTTACCTTCCCTTTCAAGCTCAAATCCCCCTGGTTCTGGCACCAGCCTGAGACACCATCTTATAGGTCTCATTTTTTACAGATTTTTAGCTAATTTTCAACAAATCATGGACTTTGTCTTTGTTGGCCCTAAAACAGTGATGCCTTCAAGAGGTTGTATTTTTCTGAAAGTATCTTGGCATCGGAATCTCTTTCTAATGGTGGTCTCTGACGCATGGTGACGTGTAGTGGGGAGTTGTTGGATTTCTGAAGCCACACTGGACAGGAGAGGAAGCTGCTCAGCTGCATGCTGCTACAGGGAGGAAAAGCAATGGAGACGTGCTTCAGTCCCCCCTGTTACAATATGCTCTACCAAAGGGAAAAACATTAAGCATCTGCAACATTCATTCAGTTCATTCATTTATTCATTCATTTATTTATCCATTCATTCAAAAGACATTTGATTGATCTTGTCCTATGTGCCAAGTACTATCCAGGTACTAGAAATATTGCAGCAAATAGAACTGTCAAAAATCCCTGCTCTCATGGGCTTACAAATTCTAGAAATAATAATAGGACACTTTAGCATATTAAGTAAACTATACAAATTATAAACAAATTTGTGGTTCTGTTTTTTCTGTGATACCATAATGAAAAATTAAAGTTTTGGACAAAATAAACACTAATTTTATGGGTAAATCTACTACCACCATGTCATTTTGACTCCCACCTCCTGCACCTCCTATCCAGCATACTTTCCCTGGAAAAACTGGTCTAAGAGCAGAACTGGCCTTCTCTAAAAGCTGGGCAATTTTTACCCCATAGCCACTTCTTTCCTGAGTCTGAGTTTCCTCATTTGTAAAATGAAAGTATGATCAGGGATCATGGAGAATCTTAAAGTAATGCAGGCACACCCTGAACATACTAGGGTTCAGTTCTAGATCACTGCAATAAAGCAAATATTACAATTAAGTGAGTCACACACATTTTTGGTTTCCCAGTACATATAAAAATTATGTTTATGCTATATTGTAGTCTATTAAGTGTGCAATAGCATTATGTCCCAAAAAATGTATGTACCTTAATTTAAAAATACTTTATTGCTACATAATGCTAACCATAATTCGAGACTTCAGCAAATTATAATCTTTTTTCTGGTGGAGGGTCTTGCCTCAGTTCTGATGGCTGCTGATTGATCAGGGTCGTGGTTGATGAAGGTTAGGGGGGCTGTGGCAATTTCTTAAAATAAGACCATAATTTTGTCTGTCCCAATGATTTACTTTCTTTCATGAATGATTTCTCTGTAGCATGCAATAGTGTTTGATAGCATTTTACCCATAGTAGAATTTCTTTTCAAAATTAGACTCAACCATCTCAAACCTTGCTGCTGCTTTTTCAACTAAGTTTATGTACCACTAAATCTTTTGTTGTCATTTCAACAATCTTCACAGCATCTTTACCAGGAGTAGATTCTATCTCAAAAAACCTCTTTCTTTGCTCAGTCATGAAAAGCAACTCCTCATTTATTCAAGTTCTATCATGATACTGCAGCATTCGTGCACATCTTCAGACTCCATTTCTTATTCTAGTTCTCTGGCTCTTCCCACCACCTCCGCAGTTTCTTCCTCTGCTGACATACTGAATCTCATCCTCAAAGTCATCTATGAGAGTTGGAGTCCACTACTTCCAAAGTCCTGTTAATGTTGGTATTTTTACCTCTTCCTGTGAATCATAAATGTTCTTAATCACATCTGGAATGGTGAATTGTTCAAAAGGTTTTCCATTTACTTTTCCCAGATTCATCAGAGAAATCACTGACTATGGCAGCTATAGCCTTATGAAATGTAGTTCTTTAATAATAAGATTTGAAAGTCAAACTTACCCCTTGATTCTTGGGCTGCAGAATGGATGCTGTATTAGTAGGCATGAAACCCACATTAATCTTGTTGTACATCTCCACCAGAGCTCTGGAGTAACTAGGTGCATCGTCAAAGAGCAATAATATTCTGAAAAGAATTCTTTTTTCTGAGAACTAGGTTTCAACAGGGGGGTTTAAAATATTCAATAAACTATGTTATAACAGATGTGCATGTACTGTCATACAAGCTTTGTTGTTCCATTTATAGAACACAAGCAGAGTAGGTTGAGCATAATTCTTAAGGGCTCTAGGATTTTCAGAATGGTGACTGAGCATTGACGTCAACTTACAGTCACCAGCTGCATTAGCCCCTAACAAGAGTGTCAGCCTGTTCCTTGAAGCTTTGAGGCTAACCATTGACTTCTCTCTAGCTAGGAAAGTTCTAGATGGCATCTCCAAATATGAGGCTGTTTCATCTGCATTGACAATCTGTTGTTTAGTGAAGCCACCCTCATTAATTATCTGAGCTAAATCTTCTGGATAGCTTAGATCACAACTTGCTGCTTCACCTTGCATTTTTATGTTACGAAGACATCTTTTCTAAAACTTCCTGAACCAACCTCTGCTAGCTTCAGATTTTTCTTCTGCAGCTTCCTCACCACTCTCAGCTTTCACAGAACTGAAGAGAGTTAGGGCCTGCTCTCTGGATTAGGCTTTGGCTTAAGGGGATGTTTTGGCTGCTTTGACCTTCCATCCAGACCATAAAAACTTTCTGCATATCAGCAGTAAGGCTGTTTGGCTTTCTTATCGTTCATGGGAGTAGCAGTTGTAGTTTACTTCAAGAACTCTTCGTTTGCTTTCACAGCTTGGCTAACTATTTGGCACAATAGGCCTAGCTTTTGGCCTTTTTTGACTTTTCACTGCCTTCCTTACGAAGCTTAACAACCATTTCTAGCTTTTTATTTGAGGTGACCGATATGTGACTCTTTCACTTGAACACTTAAAGGGCTAGTAGGGCTATTAATTGGCCTAATTTCAGTGTTGTTTTGTCTCGGGGTATAGGGAAGAGGAGAAGGACAGAGAGGGGAGAGTGGCTGGTCGGTGGAACAGTCAGCATACACACCACAGCTACTAAGTTCAGCATCTTGGATGGGCACCCCAAAACAATTACAATAGCAACTTCACATCACCATAACAGATATTATAATAATGAAACCGTTTAAAATATTGCTAGAATTACCAACCTGTGATACAGAAATACCAAGTGAACAAATGCTGTTGGAAAAAAAATGATGTTGATAGGCTTGTTCAAGACAGAGTTGCCACAAAGCTTCAATTTGGGAAAAACAATGTCTGCAGAGCACAATACAATGAGGTACGCCTACATATAAGAACGTACGTGGCAGAGTGCTTAGCACAGTCTGTAAGTTCATTCCTACTGGGTGGCAGGACCACACATATCAATCAAGTTGCCCTTGAATCCACACTCCACCTCTTCCCCCTCCCCATGGGATCTCCTTTTAGTTCTTCTCCAGCTGGAAAATGCTGCTTCATCCCTCAGAGTTCTTCCCACTCTCCCTGACAGAGGTGGCCGTCCCCCTCCTCCCTGTTTCCAAGCCCTGGACATGTGCCTTCTTTGCAACATGTGGTAACTCCATGGTTACTGTTGATTCACTTTTCTTTATCCCTTACTAGACTCTGAACTCTCTAAGGTCCAGGATCAACACTTGAACCTTCTTTCCCAAATGTCTATCTCTGTCACTTGCCTAGCACGGTGCCTAAGATGAATGCTTGTTGAGGGAATAAGCAAACAGATGATCGCCTCATTAGCGAAGTGAGCTTTCAGTGACCCTAGTGCTCCACTGTCCTTGTGCTTTCTCCTGCAGACAATGTGTGCTTAGAGGCAAGAGCCTGCTGTGTGACAAGGGGCTGTTTTCTAAATCCTGAAAGGGAAAAGGAGGTAGAGACATCATTAACTTTGCAGGCCACCCCAAATTGGGGTGAGAACTGGTCTATTTGTAGAACCCAAAAGGAGCTGGATGTGGGCTCTTAAACAAGCAGACTAGGGATGGACAAGAGTAAGGCTGACAAGGCACCTGGGGTCACACACTGCAGAGTGTGACTGTTCCACGTGCCCTCTCTGAGGACCTTCAGTCTCACCCTACACGAAGCAGCCATGAAGTCGCTGTAGGCTTCCAGACCTGGCTTTGCCTTTTGGTCTTCAGACTATGGGTGTCACCAGCCACCTTACCCTGGCCTGGCTGAGCAGACACTTGGATGCTAGCTGCCAGGATTCTGGCCCTGCTGTTCAGCCACCTGAGGTCACCTCTGTCAAAGAACTCCCATTCCAGAATACATACTCCGTTATAGCAGGAGGAAAACCCATACCATGTTCCTGAAAATAAAGCCCACAGGACTGCTGGACCCCAAGTGCCTTTTAAATCACCAAAAGTATTAAATACTTCCAGTGTAATTTCCCCATAATGTGTACTTTACTGAATGTTAAGTCTTTAAAAATTGGTGATTTTTCAACAATATGGTATCACTCTGGCCCCAAATTTCTTAACAAGATCTTCCAGATTCTCTGCAAAATGATCCCAAGTTAATTCATGGGCTTGTCTCTTCCCTGTACCCCATGTTCTTTCTGTTCCCACTACCCAGGCCCTTCCATTCCTCAGAGAAGACCCCTTAGGTTTTTCAGCTGGTTATAGGTTCATCCAGGACCTACTGCTGTCAGCACCATGTGCTGTAAAACCTCAACACGGCCTTCCCATCCAGCGGTCAGTTAGGACTGTCAGCTCTAAAAGAAAGCAGAGCCCGGAAGATCGAAGGCACGAGCCTTCTCCTTCACTACAGCTCTGAGCAGCGCTCCCCCCTGCACCCCCCTTTTCTCTAACACCATGACTGGTCGGTGGAAACCTCATCACCTGCTCCGTGGGAGGCACTTTGGGGCTCTCACAGGCAGGCTCCAGTGTGGTTTCTATCCGCTTCTCTCTTTCCTGACTCTATATTCCAAAGAGACTCATTCCCTCCACCATCTGTTGTTACTGTATTGTGCAGTGAAAGGTACGCACACGCTGATAAAATGGCACAGACCAGGGCAGGGGACAGGGATGGGGTGAGTCCCTTGGTTCCTGGTGGAAGAAAAGTGCCTTCTGGTCAGTGTCTCTCATGCATCAGGGCTCATGACTCTGAGTCTCAAAAGACCCTGTCCCCACCCTGCCCTCCCTTCCCCTCACCACCCACTCCCACCCCCGACTCTGGAGTGTGCAGAGCAGATGTGGAGACAGAGCTGAGCTGTGCCCATTTGCTTCTGATGCAAAAGGGTGGGGTGTCTTTGTGGGCCTCACCATTCAGACATTCTTCATGGTGCTATTTTTATCAACAGTAATCATTAAATTGGTGTCAGATGGGCTCTTCAGTTCTTCACCCCATGGTGATGGGACCTAGCAGATTCTTTTCCAGGCAAGAGGAGATGTGGCCCATATAAATGCATCTCTGGAACCCACGGCCTCGGAGTGAACCCCTCTCACCCTGGACTGCGTTCCCATGACAATGAGAGCAGAGCTCCTCATCACTCCCAGTTCATTCTCCACCTGATTCATTCAACAGACACATGGGGAGCGCATTCCAAACGCCAGTCATTGAACAAGATGCCAAGGAGTCACCCCAAATATGTGATCTCTACCGCTGGAGAAATTTCTATTTCTCCAGAAAGGACTGTCATGTAAAAATGACAGTGTCTCCTGGACTGTGCATGTCACAGAAGAATCAATAGGTACATGGTGGAGGGAGGATTTGTTCTGTCTGGACCTCAGGAAAAGCTTCATGGAGGTGTTAACACTCAGCCAGGGCTTCAAAGACAAGTAGAGTTAAATGGATGAAAACAGGGGAAAAGGCACCAAGGGCAGAGGTATAAAAATGACTCGGTTAATTCCTCCAAAATCCAGCTATGAATTCAGTTCTCACACAAAGACTCCCAAGCACAGGCCTGCATGGACCCTCACCCTGAGGGAGGTGGGGGGCTCTCTGCAAGAATGCCCCTGCTTACGCCAAGGGCCTTGGCCCTTCTGACTCTGGGTTTTAGAATTTGGCCCCTGAGTGCAACCCCACAGTGAGGATTGGTCTGTAGTGGCAACAGTGATACAAGATTGTGAAGTTAGACATGTTACTAGGGACCCACCAACAACAACAACAACTATCTGCTCATGGGTCCTGCACTTGGGAACCAAACTCCTAAGTCAAAACTGAGGCCCCACTAGCCATAGGAAACAGAAATGAGTCATTAGATAGAGAACGAGCAGCATTTTCTAGATCCTAAATCTTTCAGTCTGGATTATACTTCTTTTAACTAAATCCCTGGAAATTCAGGGTGAAATTTAACAGAAACCCAAAATGGGGCATAATAGGAAAACAGGGAGAAATGTGGCACTGACTGATGGCAGAAAGTACATTTGCAGATGTGCTTGGCAGCCCAGGGCTTGGCACTCTGGTTTTCATTTCCTTTGACCAGACATTCCGAACTCCACCCCCACAAGTCATGTGGGTGTGTGGGCACAGCCCCACAGGGCACAGTGTGTGTCTCTGCAAGGGCTCCCTCTGGGGGTTGGCAGCCAGCTGAGAGCCTGGGGCCACCTGTCTGGTCAGGAGCCTCTCTGCTCTGGGCCTCTCAGAGCCGGAGCCTGAGCTGGCTTTATGGTCTGGGTGAAGTGACAAATTAATGGGCCCCTGATGCTGTGACTGAGGCCATTCCCCTGTGTCTCCAACAGGGATGAGAGAGAAAATGTCCTTAGGACGCCAGGAGGCTTTCGAAATCTTCAAGAGGGACCATGCTGACAGTGTTACCATCGAAGACAACAAACAGATTCTGAAGCAGAGGTAAGGCCCACGCAGAAGGTCCTCCAAGGCTTAGCAGTCTGCCCACAGGAAATGTGCTGTGTCCTCCCGATTCTGCTTCACCCAGTGTCACAAAGGGAAGCACAGCATTCATGCTATTTCATGTGCGTCCCATCCAGCCTGTTGTGATTCGCTTTCAGATGTGTAGGCTTGATTATCCCAGTGTTTCTGGTAAGCACGTGAGGGCAGGGGCTATTACTGTTACTGGTAGCACTAAATTTGTGTACAAGCCTCACATCATACATTCATTCTCAGCAGCTTGTGAGTCTATCAATCTCTGACTGTCTCAAAGGCAGGGGGAAAATCGATGGATGAAATTATAGTCTTAGAACTTCTGGCCCTCCGCCTGTTCTGCAGAGCAGTCCTGTGCTCCTGTCAAAGGTTTGTAGGCACATCATGTGACACAGAGGCCTTCGGTGCGTTCTCCAGGTTGGGAGCCTAGCAGGCAGCAGCATCTGCTGACATGCTGTCAACAAGGTTGTGTTCTGAACCCGTTAGGATAAACCTAGAAAGGTGTAGGATTTGTTTCAGGTAACCCATGACTTAGACACGTAGCCTAAGACTAGACTTAGACAAGCTGTAGCAAACAGAAAGACTGCTGGACTATGGGTCCAGAGCTCAGAAGAGAGAATGCTAGATTGTACACTCTTATACATGACTCTGGATCTGAGCACACAGTGAATTTCCAAAAACTGTGTGTTGAGTTAAAATGAGATTGAGTCATATGCTTATAATGACAATTCAAGGAAGCATGTGAAGTGGATGAGCTCTCTCAGGAAGTCACATGGAAGTGCAAGGGTCTAGAGCAGGGGTGTTCATCCTAGTGGCTTCCCTGGGCTGCACTGGAAGAAGAATTGTCTTGGGACACACATAAAATACACACTAACAATATCTGATGAGCTAAACAAGAGAATTACAACAAAATCAAATAATGTTTTAAGAAAGTTTGCAAATCTGTGTTGGGCCACATTCAAGTCGTCCTAGGCTGTGTGCAGCCTGCAGGCTGCAGGTTGGCCAAGCTTGGCCTAGAGGGTAGAACCACAGGGGAAAGCTTTAAAGAACAGGGAGACGGAAAGGAGGCCGTGATGGGGACCTAAAAGAAGCAAAGAGAGAACAGGGGGAGAACCTGGAGGAAATATTGCCGGTGGTGTCAGATGCTACAAACAAATAAGCAGGAGGAGCTGGAAAGTGTGCATAGAGTTGGCAACTAAAAGACCAGGGTTTGGAATGTTGGGAGTGAAGGAAGAAGTAAGAAGAAATTGAGCGAACAGAGAAAGAGAACAAACAACATGATCCATAAATTTAGGATTGATGAAAAACATTTTTTAAAAGAAAAAAGGAGGGCGGATGCTGGGATAGCTCAGTGATTGAACGCTTGCCTAACAATTGCATGGTCCAGGATTCAGTTTCTGACCCGGGCCTGTGCAACCCCATATGCTGAACCGCGACACAACTGGTAACTGTTGGGATGGTCACCTCCCATGCGGGAGGCTCCCAGTTTGTTTCCCGCCCCCCGCACGACCCCACATCCACTGTGTGGACTGAAACCATGTCACAGCTAATGATGTGCAACTGTGGAGACTGCTCTCAGCCCTCCCCCCTTCTCTCTCTCTCTCTCTCTCTCTCTCTCTCTCTCTCTCTCTCTCTCTCTCTCTCTTTCTCTTTCTGTTTCTCTCTCTCTCACTCTCTCTCACTTTCTTTCAAAATAAATAAATAATAATTTTGTTTTAAATGGAAAGAAAAAAAGGCAGGTAGCTTAAGGAGAAGGGAAGTTTGTTTCAAAATAGGAGAGAACCGGCCTAGACTGAAGGCCATAGATGCAAGCCAGTGGAGAGAGAAAAAGAAACGAGGAAAAGGCTGACACAACGAGGTTTCAGGGAGTCAAGTCGGGAGGGAATCAAAAGATCAGGGCTGCTGAGCATAGAAGGCCTGAATAAAACAACAAAGATGGAGCTGGCATTGATACATTTAGAAGTGGAGGGAGAAAGCTAAAGGTGACCGCTACTAAGCTGTGACAGCTGGGGTAGAATAAGAGGCTTCAGGAAGGTGAGGAAGCTTTAACAGGGCTGCTGCAGGCGATAGGGAAGACAGCAGGTCTGGCAGAAAGGGAAAGGAACACAGTCAGCATTGAGGGCCCAGCCTGGACTATTAGCCAATAGCTTTTACACTTGGGGGGTTGGTGGGGATCTTAGATGGCTTTGGGGACACAGGAGCCAGGAGCAGCCATCTGGAGCACAGTGCAGCCCTCCTCAGTCCAAAGCAGAGTGTGCATCCCAAGTTGCCCAGCAATTCCACTTCTGGGCATATCTCCCAGGAAGTTGAACCAGTTCAGAAGGAGACACATCTGAGGATGCTCACAGCAGCTCTTTTTGTGGCCAACGAGAGTTGAAAAGTTTCTGAATGGCCACCCCTGGGGAGGTAGAGAGGAGAGCTTCCGTAGGTCAGACATACCAGATGGGACCAGTGAACAAGTGCACACATACGAACAAGGAGAGCACTAAGAACACACAATGTATGTAAATTATAAATATGTGCACACAAAACCAAAACAGCCAAACAAGAAGATAAATGTTAGCATACTTCAATCATAAGAATGGCCACCTCTGTACACAACACAACAGGACAAAGCCTAGGGGATTTAATGGATAAAGGAATAAAACAAGGGGCAGGGGAGAAACTAAAGTGAGTCTAGTAAAAGATGAGAACTCTCTCCCTAGGAAAATGTACCTCTGCACACCCACACAGATCTTAGCATCTGAACCCGAGGGTTTCACAAACCTAATGCCTCGCCATGTTGTAGGCCATGTATTTTTAGTATAGTCAGCTGGCTATGTTGGAGCAGGACACCTTGTTTGTCTGACAATGAGCATGTCAAACTAGACAACCTCTGCCTCATCCAAGAAGATCTTCCAATGATCCCTCAGCTGTGTCCCTACCTGAGGTTCTATAGCTTATAGCTTACACCAGGGCCTCATAACCCTGGCTTCATATGAAAATGACTATGGAACTTGTAAAAGTTACCAACGCCTTGGCCTGACTCCACAGAGATTCAGGTCGAACCTGAGCATCTGTTTGTTTAAAGATCCCAATATGCAACCAGGTTTGAAATCCATTGGCTGGACAGTGGCCAGACACCTTGAGATTTAGAACCTCCAAAGTAGGATCTCAAACTCTACTGGTTAAACCAGTCACCAAGTGCCTCTTTTGCACACTCACGCTTAAGAACCAGGGGCCAAGGAAGACCATGCTGCTGCATCTTTCTTAGTTTAAAATCTCATGGTTCTGGGTTCTGCTTTGTACCCTTGAGGTTAGGTCTGTTTCCAGCAAGGAGGTAGGGACTCAGGGTGGTGGTGACAGAGATGAGGATGGTGTGGTGTTTCGAAGCCTTCTGATACAGAGCTTGCTGACTCTACTTCAGTAGAGTCCTGACAGCCCACGTGACAACTGTGCTTTGGGGTTTAAATGCAGGGTGGGTTGGTAATACTGCCTGAGGTCAGAGAGCAAGGGAATTAATTAAATTCACGAAAAGCTTTCTACTGAAAAGAGGTTTACCCAGCAGACAATCCGTCTTTTTAAGCCAAGTGGGAAGTCAGGAGACCAGCCCACATTTTTTTAAATGCCTACGTCTGTTTAATGTTACTGTAATAATAATCATTAAAGGAATTTTTAGTCACTGGGGGCACAACCTAGGACCTGCCCCTCCCTCAGGATGAGGGCTTTTGTGTGCATTCATGAAGCGTATTCAATTATTAGATATAACAAAGTAGAGGACTAAGAGAAAATGTTTTTATATGAAAACAAATGATTGTGGACCAGTGTTCCTACAACAGACATCAAAATAAGGTCCGCAAATACTCATAGGGGTGATCTCCCTGCCTCCCTTGCTTTAGGACATGGTCCACAGAGCCCTGATCCCTCCACACATCTGTTCCCATTCCCTGTGACCGCAGCACTCCGGGGACCACCTCCGGGAGCACTGGCCAGTCCTAGGAACACAGGCGTGCACCAGCAGGGCTTTCCTCAGGGTGGCATTAAATCACTAACCTACTGGCGCTGCATGGTCTCGCCTTTCCAGTAGTCCTCAGTGGCCTGGCTCTCCATGTTGTCCCCACATCTCACATCAAATGGCTCTGCTCTCTCCTGCCCTAGTGTTGTGACATCACGTTGGCAATGTTCACGAAAAAGGAACTCAGGACTCACTGCCCCACTCTTGAACCTTGGGCCTGCTCATGGCAAGTAGCCCAAATATAGGGATAATTGGTGACCCAGGATTCCTTCTCATTCCCCCAGCTCCCCAAGAGTATAAGAGTTGATTTAGAGTTGCAGAAGGGAATGATTGCTGCCTCATCCATCCATGTTGCTTAATAGAGGGTTTTCTTCCCCCCACTTATTTGCACTCTTTTCTGCCCTCCCAGGTAAAGTCTAGCATCTCCAGCTCTGGCCCTAGCCTGGGGAAAGCTATGCTTCCTGCCTGTGACAGCCAGAACAAGATGTGGGCACATTAATAGGATGTTTGCCCTTCACTGAACTAGAGTATGTGAGGCAATTCTTAAGCCGGATTTTTCAGTAGAAGACAATTGCAGTAAAAAATCCCTGCATTTTCCAGGCCTGATTCATTCTCATAGTATAAATACTAATGGAGAGAGGCTGGAAGTCCCATGCTTGGGAAACACCAGCACACAGGCAAAACACAGCTCATGTTCTTTTGTGGCAGATCTTTCATACAAACAGAATCCCTCTCTCACAGAATGCCATTAAATAGCAAAAGAAGCAATAAACAGGGAGAGTAACTGCAGGTGGAAAGAAGGCATTGATGATATGAACTAACCCAAGAAAAGCGCCCCCTTACTCAGTGGGATCCTTCAGACACAGAACAGCACTCTAACACCAACAGGAAAACTGGACCGAGTGTGGAGAGAAATCTCCTGGCTCCATCTGGAATTCACATTCATGACAAATAGGAGTTCCCTGGTTCCTCTTAGACTTCAGTTTTAACCTTTATTATTTTTCCATTTGATTTTCAACTTACCCCTTGTCTCCTGAACTAGAATTACAAGCTCTGGGAGTAGAGATTAGATTAGAATCCTTTCAGCCTCCCCACAGTTTTTAAAACAGTGCTGGCCTCAAAAATGGTACTCGTGGGGAAGCCAGGATGGCTCAGTGGGTTAAGCGCTCACTTTGCAGCGCCTGGGACTGAGGATCGAATCCCGGCCCCGGCCCGTGCGGACCCATATGCTGAACTGGGAGCTCCCCCAGTTCAATTCTCTCTCTGTCTCTGTATCTATCTCTCTCTCTCTCTCTCTCTCTCTCTCTCTCTCTGTCTGTCTCTGTCTCTCTCTCTCTCTGTCTCTCTCTCTCTCTGTTTCTCTGTCTCTCTCTCTGTCTCTCTCTCTCTCTGTCAAAACAATAAAAAAATAAAAAATTAAAAAAAAATGGTACTCAAAAATACTCTTTTGTGCGAGAATGACAGTTTGAAATTGACTTTGAGAAAGCTTAGCAGTCAAGAAAACTGCCTGAGAGTGCTGGATCTTTCTAGAAGGGAATGCAGCAACAGGCTCCTTGAGGGTCATGGAAGGACCTGCTCAATAGGAGACAAAAGAAGGGGAAACGAGATGGAATAGAGAAGGAATATTGGTATTTTTTTTAAGTGTAAGAGAAATGAAAGGTGGATCTTTGTCACAATAGAGCAGAGGCAGCCAAGGTGTCATGTCAGGGGCAGTTCTACAGAGAAAACAATAGCATCGATACTGGCCCAGGCTTCTCTCTTCCTCTCAGATGGGGGAAGAGAATTGAATATTCACTGTGTGAATAACCAACATATCAAATTAATCGCCCTAGACAAGAA
Organism: Craseonycteris thonglongyai; assembly: GCA_004027555.1. Lineage (NCBI taxonomy): Eukaryota > Metazoa > Chordata > Mammalia > Chiroptera > Craseonycteridae > Craseonycteris > Craseonycteris thonglongyai. Next base: position 17,982 of record PVKE010032617.1, read on the forward strand.
GACTAGATAAAATGTCGTTGGAGCCCCTTGCCCTCCAATGACATATTTGCCCCTCTGGCCCAAAGAAACCATCCCAGCTGACAGTCCAGGAAACATGATACAGAGGCGCTTGGAGGCTGAGTAACATTAAATACTATCTCCTCTCAGTAGCCTCAAGGTTAAAGCAGTGACTGCCCATGAATTGTCTGTGGTTCTAATTGCCCTGGGGCAAAGCCAGGCATTGGGCTTCCTTAGCTGCTCCCCCAGTGGTGACGTCCGTCTCTGCCTGATGCACCCAGGGTAGAATGAGATTCTTCCAGGAGCTGGTCTTGGAAGTCACATGAGATGCTACCCGAATTGCCCCCCCC
>PVKE010032618.1:0-18379 GCA_004027555.1 Craseonycteris thonglongyai
TGTTTATCGACCTGGCGTATGTTCTGAAAGTTTTATAAATATCCTCACCTCTCGTCTGTCCTTTCATTGGTAATATTTGCAACAGCTCCTCTTTTACTGTGAAGTTACTAAATACCATTCTCACCATAACTGCCAACTGTGCGGTGTCTGATATATCTGTTGACTCGTCCAATTGCAGAGAGAAGCAGTCACATATTTCTAAGTCAGTCTTGAACTGAGTTTGCAAGTCTTTTGAAATTGCGTGTATTCTTCTTGTGACTGTGTTATTTGACAACTGTAGGTCTTGTATCGCTGACATAATCTCACGCTTGTTAGAATATTCCTCAAACATTCGGCAGCAGTCAGAAATGCTTCTTTTAACAATTCACCATCCTGGAAAGGTTTTTTCCTCTTTGTGAGCATGTGAGAAATTTTGAAAGAAGCAATGGTTGCCTTTTTAGATTTTTCCACATGTCTAGTGAAAACAGTCTGTTGAGTAGATAAACTTAATTTTCGTTGATTTATTCTTTTCTTTCTTACTTCAGATTTAAGTGGATAATTCGTATCAAAAGTGGTATGACTTGTCTGAAAGTGATGTTCAACATTATATTTTTTCTGCACTGCAATACTACTGCCACACAACAGGCAAACGCATTTACCTTGTAAATTAATGAAACAATATGATTCCTCCCAGTCTGTGTTAAAATGATAGGTTCGTTTTCTCTTATTTGGTCCACTCATTTTAGGACTAAAAAAATAAAAATAAAAATAGTTATAGAACTACAATATCATATCAAATTGCCACCATAATAATAGATGACCTACCTTGCTTTTAGTTCATTTAAAATCGAATATATCAAAACACTGTGATCCTAGCTAACCGTCACGACCCAATCAGTCCAGCAACCGCAATCACATTGGCAACTTGGCGTCTCCCGGTTGGGGGGAGGAGAGTTTAAAGAGCGCAGCGGCTACACAAGACGTGACATGTACAAAGGCGACAGCTAGGGAAAAACTTATACATACGATATCGCAAACAAACCAACGAATATAATAAACCTATGTAGATACTCAAACAATATTTTAAAATTCTAACAAATGTATAAAAATAAATTATAGTTTTACTTAGTGTTTATGAAAAACTTCTGATGCCGTCAAATAATGGCGGGTGCACACAAATCGGGCCGCGGGCGCCATGGCGCCCATGGGCACAGGGTTTGGGATCCCTGCCTTAGAGCGTGACGATAACTTTACCGTAGCACTCTGTACATTCCCACTGTTTAACATAGGGCAGTGCCCAAAGAGCGAAAATTCCCATCTCTTTGCCTAATTTGAGATTTTTTTAATGTGTGATTAACTCTTGACAGTTTAAGAATATGGGAAGTGAGAGATGTTTGAAAGTTTATTTGTATATTTACCTTAGCTCTCTTGTGGCCTGTCCACGGAGCTCACTTTTAGGTGGAAGATAGAAGAAGACTACACTGTAGGATGACTGGTCCAAATCTAAATCAATGCCATAATTTATTACCTCCATTCTCTTACATGTAAAATGGGTACAGTTGCCCTAGGACTGACTCATCTACCCATTACCTGAGAAAGTTCTGTGATCTCAGTTCTCTTAGATCATTATATAGTGGTCATGTGCTGACTAACTGACTGCTCTGGAATTTTGTTCTTGAAAATTACTGTTGTGTTTTTATTGCTCCCCTTTTAGGATGTCTTAAACACCATTATCAGGCACTGCCCACCCCGCTTTTTCTCCCTGGGTCTGCCTGGCTTTTCGATGTTGGTGGGGGACTTCGTCACAGCTGCAGCCAGGGTCCTCGGCACAGACATGCTGGCGGTGAGTATGACAATGCTCAGCCCCCAAGCCCCCAGGAGGCTTCACAGTCGCTAACAAGGTTCAGATTTCTCCACTCTTAACAGGTGCTGGCTCATTACTGCGACGTGAAACTGGGCTGTTGGGTAGGTGCCTTGGCAACTAATGTGTGAAATTGTAGGATAAGGTGACACAGTGGTATTGGAAAGGCGTTTTATCAAAGGCCAGAGTGTGAGAAATCATATCCTCACTAATATGGCAGCACATTTACACAATGAGAAGCAGGACTTGTCTCTTAAAATCTTACTAGCATTTCCCGGCAAATGGTGGCACAGACATCTGTAGTAAAAAGAGAATTATAGGTGTACATTATCAGTAAGGTATTCTTTTCATTCCTGTCTTGTTTATTAGAAGTCTAGTACAAAATATTTTCTTAAAATGTTAGAACACTAAAATTTAACCAGAAAAGGAATATTTATTTTCTCATTAATGTGGAGAATTCTTGTACTAAAAAATTTAGGGGAAGCCAGGATGGCTCAGTGGGTTAAGCGCTCACTTTGCAGCCCCAGGGACCACAGAGCGAATCCCGGTCCTGGCCCGTGCGGACCCATATGCTGAACTGGGGAGTGCCCCCAGTTCGGTTCTCACCTGGGCGAGACCCCGGCCCCGTTCCTGCCCTGTGCAGCCCTAGGCCCACCTGTGGAATCAAACTCCTGTATTTTTCACTCCATAAGACGCACTTTTTCCCCCCAAAAAAGTGGAGGAAAAAGTGTGTGCGTCTTATGGAGCGAATACTGCAAAGAAGAGTGCGCGTTGGGGACCTTAATGATGCCGTGGGGAAGCCTGCAGCCAGATCAGAAAGCAGGGACTGCATGGAAGGAGAGCCGGTCCAGGCAGGAAACAGAATTCCATGGTGGTAGCGTGGAGAAGCGGTCCCGCCTAGAAGGAGGAGCAGAGCGTGCAGAGGAGGAGGGAAGGCTGCAAGCGCGGAGTGAGTGCTGTTGCTGGCTGTGTTATTGTCGTGCTGATTGGAGAAGAGTTTGTAGTAGGCAGTGGTCCTAGTAGACAGCCGGGACTGCTGTTCACTTTACATGGTTCAAATGTTATTCTGTTATAGTTTATTAAATATTTTATTCCTCTATTTGGTTCGGAATATTTTTTTCCCCGTTTTCCTCTAAAAACTAGGTGCGTCTTATGGTCAGGTGCATCTTATGGAGCGAAAAAACGTACCGTATGTGGAAAAACCGATGATATAAAACTATGGAGACTGTTCTGGGCTCTCCCCCTTCTCTCTGTCTCTGTCTCTGTATCTCTCTCTCTCTCTCTCTCTCTCTCTCTCTGTCAAAAACAATAAAAATAAACCTTCTAAAAATTTAGAAGCATGTTGACTAAATGGGCATTTAGGGCTATAAAAAAATTTATTTGCAATCTCCGCTATTAAGGTATAGTGTCTTGATGCCTTTTGAGAGAATGCTCTTATTTATACCTTAGCGCTTATACCTAAGGGCTTCTCACATTTGTGCTCTCTGTAACTATTACCTGTTCAGAATCATTTTTTTCTTCTTCAAATGATGTAAATAAAATTAAATTTACTGTTTGCTAGGGATTTGTATTAAAATCAGGAGGAGTATCTAGCTACCTAAATTTTGTTTGAAACATTGTTACTTTTTCACTATACTGACTTCTTCCATACAGGGTGAATTCAAACTCCAGCCCTGGGTTTTAAATTAAATTGCTTTTTAATACTTTCCATAGCTGGTATTTCATGCTGGTATTTTTATGCACTAACTTTTTCATGTCAGGATAAATTTAAAACCAAAGGAAAAGGAAAAAAGACAGAAACAAAAGAAACGGAGGAGAGAATAAAAATGTCTAATTTGTTCAAGTGTTTTTGTAAAGACTATGACAACTTTAAATACTTCATTATTTCTGAAAAAGATTTTAGGGTAATCATTATCAAAAAACCTCAAACTTATTTTTTAATCATTCAAATCAACATTGAGAAAACTTATAGGATATAGGAAGGAAAATCATACGTTTTTATTGAAATTGTTTTTACTGTGAGAGTTTCATGTAAAAATGCTGGCTGGCACCCTTTCTAGAAATCATGTCATGTGTGGTGATCATTCTCTGTGAAAGTGTCTCTTTTGGCTAGATGAGCTATTAAAATAGCCTTCCGAAACAATTGTGAGAGAGAGAAAATATTAGAATGTGAATGTAAGAGTTTTACATTGAGTTTAATTACTTTGAAAATTCCAAGTAATTAAAAAAGTTACTGTTCCTTTATATAAAACTCTTACATTCACATTCTCATATTTTCTCTCTCTCAAAAATGTTTCAGAAGGCTACTTTAATAGCTTATCTAGCCAAAAGAGAAACTTGAAGTTTAAAACTATAGGCGAACTGGCGAGGGGTGTTTAGATGGGGCACACCTGCTCAGTTAAAATTTTCAGTTAACACATTAATTGAAAGTTCGAGGTACCCATCCTCTATAGACCTGCCCTGCTGAGGTAGTGAGGGAGAGCGAAATGCATACACAGATCACCAGATGAGTAGACACTTGTGCTCAGCCAACATGTTTGTAATAGCCAAACCTAGAACCAAACCAACTGTCCATCAGCAACCGAACAGATAAATTGTAGTGTACAAAAAGAAAGGCTGTTATACATAATTCTCTTTTCATTGTAGACCCTGGAAGTTACCTATCCTTGGACAGTGTACTTAAGCACATGGGCCTCATTTTTCTGTGTGTGTAAATTGGAGCTCACTGTAGGCTCAGTGCTTAGGCAAAAATTTTATCTAGATTTACTACACTCTTTGAATAACTGTGTAACAACTCTTTATTTCATTTAAGATTGAATGTTTTGTATTTGATTGTTATATAGTCTAGCATTCCATCAAGAAGCCCACAGTGCACATTAGGCTTACACACTATCCAACAGCCAAGGCTGCTCAGGGAAAAGAATCAACTCAGCGAAGTCTTAAGTCAAGACTGCCTGTTGGAAAGAGCAGGAATCAGTTGAGGGCTAATGAAGCAAGTCTGTTTGAGGAACATTTACCACGGACCTACTATGTGCTAGGACCTGGCCTGAATGAGTATGACAGAGTCCCTACACTTGAAATCAAATGGGTAAACTAAGTATTAATATTTTCACATAAGTTTCTAGCAGCCACAGTAGAATCACATTGAGAACCCAGAGGGACACCAATGTAGGAATAGTTAATTCTGCTTGGTGGAAGATGGAGGGGAAGGCACACATTAGAAAAGTCTTTGTGGAAGAAGTATGCTGAACCAAAGACCTGAAAGGTGATCAGGGTTCATCCAGTAAACGAGACCAGCAGCAGGCATCCCTGTCTCAAGGCAATATTTATTGAGCATCCCCCTGAAGTAGAGAAGTGATCAAGTCTGTCTAACTCCTGCCTTCATGGGGGCACAAGCATTAAATGACTATATAATGTGACAGGAAGTGATGATTAAAAGGAATAAAAAAACCCAAAGCAGGAATTCTGGAGAACAAAGGGGTGGAATGGCACAGTGTCTTAAATTTGCTTTAAAATATTGAAAGTGGAAACAAACTTTAAGTGAATTTTAAATCTTGAAATGAAAAATGAAAAGGAGATAGATCAGGTAATAATGGTAAAATTTTAAATCTAGGTATTGGGTATATGGACATAACATTCTCCTTTTACATTTAAAGATTTTCTTAATATAAAAATAAAAGCAGCAGATAAGGGGACAGAGTGATGGAGGCAAGGTAGTGTTACACGGAAGTACAGAACTCTCTGGGAAGGTGAAGCTTGTCGGTGCAAGATGACTTCTCAATTCCCCGAGTGGAGAAGTCAAAACAGCAGTCAAATCTCCAGATCTGGACTTCAGGAAAGAAGTGTGGGCTAGAGAGATGTGTCAGGGAGTAAGCAACATGTTGGAGGCATCTAAATCTATGTGTCTGGATGTCCCTTGGGCATGGATCTAAGAGAGAAAAGGGCAAAGAATTGCACTCAGAATCCCAGAGTTTAGGTCCTGAGAAAATGAGAAGTTTCAGCATGCAGACTACCAGTTCTCCCTAGGAACCAGAACAGGTATCCCAGAGGCCAAATGATTAAGGTGTTCCCAGGTACAAGAGTGCTATCAGCTATACCCAGTGCCAGTGAGGGATCAAGTGAGGTAAGGCCTACCTGGTGACCAGAGTTTTTGCATTGTGGAGGTCATAAAACAAGAAACTGTACTCGCTGACTTTGGCAAATCTCAACATTTTTCTGTAAGAGTTTCAAATCTTGGTATGTATAAATGAAGTATAACATTAAAGATATAGTTATCTTCATCCCTGATGCCATTGGTTCATTCAGAGTTGTCATTACTCTTGCCTACCCTGTACTTCAGGGACTACATGATATGCTTCTCTCCCTGACAGCATCCATTCACATTGCACTCCTGCTGGGGTTAGGAATCCGATGACATCACTCCTCAGATGGAATGAGATGAGAACCCATGGCCTGTGGGTCTCTCCCCAGGCAGCCCTGAGACCTTTTCTCAGACTCCTCCTGCTGTAGGACTCCCCGGCCCTGTTTGCACACTCTCGTGGGCTCTGTGCATGGGGACCTTTTACAGTTCAGTGGGTGCCCCAAGTGCCTTTGCCTTTTTCATTCCCATGGCCCACAACATGCCTCTTGCCTCCTCACCTCACTCCCTTGTTCGCCACCTGCCTGACTGACTCCAACTCCATGATGTGACTCTTAGCAGCAGTTTGTTTTAGTGCTTCCTAGCCATCCTGAGCAGAACAAATCAGTACCCCCTCTTGGTTCCCATAGCCTATCTCTCTCTGTGTTTTATGTTGTATTTTATTTACCTGTGTGCTGATGAGAACCAGGCTAGGTAAAAAAAAGAAAAAATGAATGTACTGGGCTCCCATGATATCGACAGTGTGTTCCTCTCATAGCACCTGCTTCACTTGAGTTATGTATAAGTGTTATTTGCCTCTTCTCCCCAATGCCACATCACACTGCCATCTCTGAGGGAGGGACGCTGTCTTTCATTTCATACTCAAGTACTTCACAATAGAGGCCCAGTGTGGACCCTGGAGTTAGATGGCCTCAGTTCAAATCAGGTCTGTCACTTGAAAAACTACTTAATTTCTCTAAGCCTCAATTTTCTCACCTGTAAAATGGAAGATTGAGTCCCACTTCATTGGGCTGTTGAGGGCATTCTTTGAGGGAAAGCTTATACAACAGAGTGAGAACTCTATCAGTGTTAGCTGCCATTGGTCTAATCATTAGATAACAGGAGATAGGCAGAGGGATGGATGAGCAGGTGGGTGGGTTCATAGATGACATACCTTTGTAATCCTCAGGCCTGACTTCATTCTTGGCTCCTCATAGCTGCTAGTAAGTGTCGGCTGAATTGGAATCTAGAGAAATGCCTCTGCTAATATATAGCTAATTCCAGTGATGACAAACAAGTGATTTTTGATCTTGCTAGATGTCAGACACTGTTATTTTGTAAACTAGTTCTTGGTGAAACAGGAAATTTGATAGATGGTATTTCCCCTCTTTTTCTACCTTCTAATAAATTTTCATTAGCTGTCTTCACAGCAAAACTAATATTAAGTTAATATAATTTATCCTGCTTTGTCAAAAACATTAAGACTGAAAACGGTAAAACAATCATGACGAGTCATTTACTGTTCTGACTGAGTGAATCTGTAGACCAGTTTTCACAATGCTTGTTTATACGCAGGTACGGTGATAGTTTCCATTCCTCAGAAACTTGATTTTTCATTTAGGCAAACCCCTCTTGCTTAAGTATTCATCTGGGGAGAAATAACCAGGCATAGTTTGATGTTCCTTATCTGGGATAACATAATTATCAAGTTCCCTTTCAAAATCACAAAAAATTAAAACATGTTGTCTCTTATCTAAAGTTTCTAACTTACAAAAAGAAAAATGTGTGTTCCACTATTTTCTGTGCAGGCACCTCGTTCAGAAGCTCTCACCATTCTTGGTTCTCTCGTCTGCTTTCCAAATACCTACCAGGAAATCCCTTTACTGCAGTCAGTGCCAGAAGTTAGTGAAGTCATTACAGGAACTGAAGATGTCAAGGTATGTAATGCATTTGACTGAATCTCAAGTTCAGTATTTTATAATTTTAGCTATATAGTTATGTCTTTCATTCATATACCATGATCTAATTATCTCTGAAAATTTTGCCATATCATTTAAATGTTTCCATAGATATTTTTTTAAGAAAGCTATTTTAGGGGGATTAAGTGTATGAGACTCAGAGCATGCATATTACAGTTATAACTGAGGTTCCTCGGTGTTTTTTATTACACCTGCTTATCATGCCTATGGGTCATACTTATGCAATGAATTATACTTATGATAATTTTATTAGTTTAATTATACTGCATTAGTTATCAAATGAATTCATAAGAAATAATTGAAATAAGCTAATATTCAATCTCATTGTTGGCCTGACTAAATACTAATTATTGGAAATTCCAAATTATTCCTTGAAGAATAAAAGCAGTATTTGTTCTCTCCTCGATTGACTTTGGGGCTAACAAAAATGCTTTTCAAATCTCAGAATCAATCAATATCTATCTATCTATCTAGTACATGGTTACAATGTATAATTTAGTTTACAAAACATAATCCAATTGAAGTAAAAGAAAACCAAGATTTTCCTATCTGGAAGTCTCATTTGCTTTGCTAGGTTTTTTAATGTGTATCCAGAAGCACTCTTCTCTAGGCTGGCTTAATTGCCCAAGGGACTTTCTACGAAGCCCCGTTTCCCCAGAGCTCCCTGAAATATGGTCAGAGCACGTGGGAAACCAACTACTAAACAAAGTTTTACTTAATTTTGTGTCTTTAGCATTACCTCATAAATATTTTACTGAAGAATGCCACAGAGGAGCCAAGTGAATGTGCAAGGTAAATGTTAAATAAAGGTAAACTATTTTATAATTTTAAGATACACATTTCTGTGTGAATACTTAATGTTAATAAGTATTCTTTCACATTACTCTTCACTAAAAAGCATAACAAGAATTAGCTCAGGAAAATGCTGTACTTAATTTTTTCATTACAGATGTTTTCCACTTTCCATTTTGATTCCTTCATTGAGTGCTGATTTACTTAGAAACATACTTCTTAATTTCCAGATATGTGGTTATTTTTATTTATCTTTTTGCTGTGAATGTCTTAGTTAATTGCATTGTGGATCAGATATGTTGTCTGCCTGATAATAGCCTTAAAAATTGTTGAGATTTGCTTTATGGTGCAATATGTAGTTCGTTTTTGCAAATGTCTCATATATCTTTGAAAGGAATATATACACTGTTCTTCAGGTATTGGGTGTAATGTTCTAGATGTGTCTGTTTTATTAACTTTTTTTTTTTTCTAAGATTTATTTGTTTTTGACAGAGAGAGAGAGAGAGAGATACAGTCAGAGACAGAGAGAAGGGGAGGGCCCAGAACAGTCTCCATAGTTGAACATCATTGGTTTTTCCACATAGTTTCATTCCACAGGTGGGTGCAGGGCTGCACAGGGCAGGAACTGGGCCGGGGTCTCGCCCCGGTGTGAACTGAACGGGGGGCACTCCCCAGTTCAGCATATGGGTCCACACGGGCCAAAGCTGGGATTCGATCCTCAGTCCCCGGGGTTGCAAAGTGAGCGCCTAACCCACTGAGCCATCCTGGCTTCCCCTTATTAACTTTTTAAATCAGGTTTTTTTTATTTTTAATATTTATTTTATTGTTTGAGAGAAGGTGAGAGAGAGAGAGAAAAGGGGTAGGGCCCAGAGCAGTTTCCATAGTTGTACACATCATTAGTTGTGACATGGTTTCACTCCACTCAAGTGGATATAGGGCCATGTGGGGCAGGAACTGAACTGGGGGCCTCCCACATGGAGACAGGAGCCTTCACCACTGTGACATCTCAGCAGCCACCAGCTTATGCTGCAGTTCAACATATAGGTTTGCACAGGCCAGAACCAGGAATTGAACCCCAGACCCCGCAATTGCAAGGCAGGTGCTCAACAGTTGAGCTATCCCAGCATCCCCTAATCGTCTCCTTTAACTATTCCATACCCTTTTTATTTTTTTCATCATTTTGATCATTTACTGAAAAAAATGTTAAAATCACCAAATGTTATGGTACACTTAAATATTTCTCCTTGTATCTCTGTCCATTTTTGTTTTATATATTTTGAGGTTATGTTATTAGCTGCAGAGAAGTTTAGAATTATTACTATCTCTATAGTGAGTGACCCTCTTTATCTCTAATGTTATTTTTATCTTAAAGACCACTTATCTGATATTGATCCAGCTATTTTTTCTTTTGAGTTAAACCTTTCTAGGGTGTCTCTCTCTCTTTTTTTTTTGGTAACTGAAATGAACTTTTTATATTATTAGTTTCAGGTTTGAATAACAACATGATTAGGCATTTACACACATCGCAAAGTGATAACCCCAACAAGTCTATTACCCATCTAACACCATACATAGCTATTGCAATACCATTTCCTATTTTTACTTTACATCCCATGACTATCTATGTTTGTTTATGTTTACACTTGTATTATTTATATATTTTATTATAGTTTACAATTTAATATTATTTTATTAGTTTTAGGTGTACAGTGCAGTGGTTAGGCACTTATATACTTTATGAAGTGATCTCCTGATAGGTCTACTACCCATCTGACACTATACATAATTTTTACAACATTATTAACTTTATTTCCTATACTGTATTTCACATCCCCATGACTATTTTGTGACTACCAATTTGTGCCTCCTAATCCATTTACCTTTCTCCCCCCAAATACTCCCCCCGATCTAGCAGCCATCAGTTTGTTCTCTGTATCTATTAGTCTGTATCTGTCTGTTTTGTTTGTTTGTTTATTCTGTTCTTTAGATTCCACATATAAGTGAGATCATATGGTATTTCTCTTTCTTAGTCTGACTTATTTCACTTAGCATAATATCCTCTAGTTGCATCCATGTTGTTTCTAATGTTAAGATTTCATCCTTTTTCATGGCAGAGTAATAACTCCATTGTATAATTGTGAATAATACTGCAGTAAATATAGGGGTGCCTATATTTTTTCAAGTTACTGTTTTGAATTTCTTTGGATAAATAACCAGGAGTGGAATTGCTGAGCCATAAGGTAGTTCTAGTTTTAATTTTTTGAGGAACCGCCATACTGTTTTCTATAGTGGCTGTGCCAATTTGCAATCACACCAATAGTGCACAAGAATTCCTTTTTTTCCATATCCTTGCCGACACTTGGTTTTTGATTTATTGATGATAAACATTTTGACAGAAGTGAGGTGGTATCTCACTGTGGTTCTTATTTGCATTTCTCTGATGATTAGTGATTTTGAGCATCTTTTCATGTGTCTGTTGGCCACCTGTATGTCCTCTTTGAAGAAATGTCTTTTCAGGTCTTCGGCCCATTTTTAATTGGATTAGTTTTTAGAGGGATTGAATTGTATGAGTTCTAAAATTTTGGAGTCTTATAGTTTCAGGTCTTATATTTAAGTCTTTAATTCATTTCAACTTTATTATTATATATGGTGTAAAAAAGTGGTCCAGTTTCATTTTTTGCATTTATCTGTCTAATTTTTCTAGCACCACTTTGGAGTTCTCAATATGTAGAATCATGTCTTCTTTTCCCTTCTGGGTACCTTTTATTTCAGTTTCTTTTATAATTGTTATGGCTAGTACTTCTGTACTATGTTGAAAAAAGTGGTGAAAGTGGGCATCCTTGGCTTTTTCCTGATCTTAAGGAGAATGCTTTTAGCTTTTCCCCATAGAGTAAGACATTAGTCGTGGGTTCATCATATATGGCCATTATTATTTTGAGATATGTTCCCTCTAGACCGACTTTGCTATGAGTTTATATCATAAATGGATGCTAGATTTTATCAAATGCTTTTTCTGCATACATTGATATGGACCATATGTTTTTCATTTTTCATTTTGTTTATGTGGTGTTTCAGGTTAATTGATTTTAGGATATTGAACAAACCTTGCATATTAGGAATGATTCCCACTTGATTGTGTTGTATGATTTATTTATTTTTTTTAATATATTGCTGAATTCAGTTTCCTAATAATGGTTGAGGATTTTTTCAACTGTGTTCATTTTTGCAACTGTTCATATCAACCTATAGTTTTCTTTCTTTGTAATGTCTTTGTCTGTTTTTGGAATCAGGGTATTGGTGGCCTTATTAGAATGAGGTTGGGAGCCTTCCTTTCTCTTGGATTTCCATTGTCACTCTTCTTTAATCTCTGATTTTATTTATTTGAGTCCTCTCTCTTTTTCCTTGATGAGCCTGATTAAAGCTTTATCAATTTTGTTTATCTTTTCAAAGAGCCAGCTCTTGGTTTCATTTGTCTTTTGTACTGTTTATTTTTAGTCTCTATTTTGTTTATTTATGCTCTGATCTTCATTATTTCCTTCCATGTACTCACTTTGGGCTTTGCTATTCTTTTTTCAGTTCCCTTAAGTGTAAAGGTAGATTGTTTCTTTGAAATTTGTCGTGTTTCTTGAGGTAACCCTGCTTTGCTATGAATTTCCCTTTGAGGGACTGCTTTTGTTGTGTCTGAGAGATTTTGAGTGGTTGTGTTTTCATTCTTGTTTGTTTCAGGGTATTCTTTGATGTCTTCCTTGATCTCATTGTTGACCCATTTATTATTTCATATTATAGCATGCTATTTACTCTCCATGCATTGGTGTATTTTTCATTTTTTTTCCTTGTAATTGACTTCTACTTTCATTGTGGTCAAAGAAGACACTTGCTATGATTTCAGTGTTCTTAAATTTATTGAGACTTGTTTTGTGTCCTAACAGGTGGTATATCTTGGGAAATGTTCCATGTGCACTTGAAAGAATATATATTCTGCTGCTTTGGGGTAAAATAATCTAAAAATATCAATTAAAGCCATCCGGGCTAGTATGTCATTTAAGACCACTGTTTCCCTCTTGATTTTCTGTCTAGAAGATCTGTCCTTTGGTGTTGGTGGGCTATCAAAGTCCCCTGCTATGATTGTGTTACTATTGATTTCTGCCTTTATGTTGGTCAATATTTGCTTTATGTATTTATGTGTTCCTATGTTGGGTACATAAGGGTGACGTCCTCTTGTTAGATTGATCCCTTTATCATTATGTAATGTCCTTTGTTTTAAAGTTTATTTTATCCAATAAATATTGCTACCCCAGCTTTTTTCTCATGTCCATTTGTATGAAATATCTTTTTCCATTTCTACTTTCAATCTGTGTGTGTCTTTCCATCTGCTGTGGGTCTCTTATAGACATCAGATGTATGGATCTTGTTTTCCTATACATTCAGCTACCCTATGTCTTTTCATAGGAGCATTTAACCCATTTACATTTAAAGTGATTACTGTTATGTACATAGTTATTGTCATTTTATTATTTATATTTTTGATATTTTTGTTTTCTTCTTCTTAAAGAAGTCCCTTAAACATTCCTTATAATACTAGTTTGGTGTTGATGAACTCCTTTAGCTGTTTTTTGTCTGGGAAGCTCTTTATCAGTTCTTCTATTCTAAATGATAGCTTTGCTTGGTAGAGTAGGTCCTTGCTTTTTATCACTTTGAATATTTCATGTCAATCCCTTCTGGCCTGCAAAATTTTTGTTGAGAAATCAGCTAACAGTCTTATGAGCACGTCCTTGTAGGTACTTAACTGCTTTTCTCTTGCTGCTTTAGGATTCTCTTTTTGTCTTTAAACTTTGGCATGTTAATTATGATGTGTCTTGGTGTGGGTCCCCTTAGGTTCATCTTATTTGGGACTCTCTGCACTTCCTGAGCTTGTATGTCTTCACCAGGTTAGAGAAGTTTTCAGTCATTATTTCTTCAAATATATTTTCAATTTCTTCCTCTCTCTCTTCTCCTTCTGCTCCCCTGTGGTGCAAATGTCGTTATACTTCATGTTGTCCCACAGGTCCCATAAACGGTCTCTTTTTTTCATTCTTTTTTCTTTTTGTTGTTCTGATTGGGTGTTTTCTGCTACCTTATCTTCTAAATCTCTGATTCGATTTTCTGCTTCGTCTAATCTGTTATTGATACCTTATAGTGTATTCTTCATTTCAGTTCTTGTATTCTCTATATCTGACTGGTTCTTTTTTTTATGGTTTCTGGGTCCTTCTTTATGCTTACTATCTCTTTGTTGAAGCTCTCACTAAGTTCCTTAAACATTCTTATAACCAGTATTTTAAATTCTTTCTCTGGTAGGTTGGTTGCCTCCATTTCATTTAGTTTTTTCTCAATTTGGATGTCTTAACATATCCAAACTTAACACAACTATAACTGAACCCTTCAGTTTGCTGTCTGTCCCTCAGACTTCATCTCAGTAAATGGCACCATTGTCTACCTAAATTTTTAGTCCAGAGGCCTGTGGAAAATCCTTGATTTTCCCTTTTCTCATACCAACCACATTCAAACCTTCAACAAGTGTCGACAGTGCCTTTTTTTTTAACATGTTTTGTTATTGTTTTTTTAATGTAAAAAGCCAAATTTCTGTAGAGCTGTAAATGGAATAGAAGTGTGTACGGTATAGTCAGTCTTTCTTAGTTGTATATAATCATGACAATGAAATTACAGGCTAGTAATTGTGGATAAGCAAGCAGACTGCAATTTGGTCAAGATTTCAAATAAATGGAGAATTAAGAGAGAATATAGTTATAATTGTAAGTGATAATAATTTAGAAAAATTAAGAAAAAAATGAGAAGTGTTTGTTATACGAGTATAAATTAGAGTGGTATGAGATAGCAGAGCTGCAAACAGTATCAAGAGAGTGTGTTGGAATACAGAATGAGAGCGAAGGTAGTATTGCCATTAGCCAAAAAAAAAAAGAAGAGTCTTGATATATAAAACTCATTTGGGAATCAGAGAACCTTACTTGACAGAAGTGCCTAGGCATGAGGAATAATTGAGAATATTAGAACTGGAAGATGTTAAATGTGAATGTTAAATAATCA
Organism: Craseonycteris thonglongyai; assembly: GCA_004027555.1. Lineage (NCBI taxonomy): Eukaryota > Metazoa > Chordata > Mammalia > Chiroptera > Craseonycteridae > Craseonycteris > Craseonycteris thonglongyai. Next base: position 14,810 of record PVKE010032618.1, read on the forward strand.
ATTTCAAAGAGAGAAGGTAGCATGTAAGAGCTATTATAAGCTAGTGTGGCTTAAAACTCAAAGCAGGTGAAAGTAGTTTAGATTATAAAAACCATTTTATGGATCACAAATGTACTTCGTAGTGTAAAGCTAATAGTTACAGAGTAATGCAGGCATTTCTAGAAATGAGAGATCTCTGCTCTTAACAAATTACATTTAACAAGTAGGTTAGTGGGTTGTAAAAAAAATGTGTATTCGTATATACACACACCCACACACATACATGCACACATGCAAAGAAAGAGAGGCTCTTAATATGGTAAAAATAGGATTTTTGATATAATTTCAACTTGTATAGATTTTAGTGGGTTGAACAGTGTCTGGGTAAAGTTGGGAGAAAGTATAGAGGCTTTTTGAAAGAATGTAGAGTACATGGGAAGGTAGAATACATGCAAACTAAGAATGCAAAGTACATTTTCTAGATTGAGAATAAGCATAGGCATTAGGCAAGAGAAGAGATGGATGTAGACAAGTCTATGCAATAGGGAATGTCAGGATTAGAATCCTGTGGAATTCCTGGATAATGCTGATGTTGGAGAAATAAAAAAAGTCTGGCACACCTTGTAAAATGAGGTGCGTCGCTTTCACTGAGTGAATTTTGATAGAAGGTGACACATTTCCCAAAGGGTTTGTAATATGCTTGTTCTGGTGCACTTAGTCTGTGCTAATTTTAAAACGTGGAAACCCAGTGAAATTTGGTGGTTTTAAAACCACAAAATATGCTGATTTTAATTGTTGGATTATATCAAATACAAAGGTACTTTCAGTATAGAGAGCTGAGCAGCGTGTTCATTTTGATTGGTACTGGATGTGACCTATTAATACAAAGAACAACATATATATGAGTATATTACAAGAAATGCCTGGATCCAAGTAGTGGTTTGAATCCCCTTTTTTTTCCTAAAAGTGAGAAGATTTTGGAGCAAGTATTTTAATTTTATATATAGGCATTCAGGAAAAAAAATTAACAGTAATATGACTTTTTGATTATTGCAAAAGATAGTGTAATATATTAATTTCAAAGAGAATTATTATTTAAAATTGATTTATAATTGAGAAATGTAATATTTAGAGGACTATGCAACTCAATGGCTATTTTGCCTTAACACGTTGTTAAAAAGAAATAACAGTGAGACTTATTTTGAAAGCTGTATTCCTCTATTCTTTATTATAAAATATAGGATTTGTCTTATGTTTGTGAGAGGTACTGTGTGTTTTATTGTAAGCAAAACAATTAAAAACTCAATTTTTAATAATTTTCGAAGATTCATGTTTTTTATTCTTCCTTGGAAATACCTTAAAGCAATAAAATGTAATAAAAACTTAGTTTCAACAAAAATAAGTGATATATGGGTTCTGACACAGATAATATACCATTTATTTCATTAAATATTAATTAACTATTAACAGTATTTCTGTTTGTCCTAAAAACTGGCTTATTGAGGATACCTTGTCTTTTTTCTTAAGAAAGCATTCTGTTAATGTAGCTCTAATTTTTGCTACCTTGTAAAAGAGATTTAAAACATTTTGTCATTTGAAAGTACCAGGAAAATTTGATCCAGGAATTAAATTTAAAACATCTTCTTTTTCTAAAGATGCATTGCCATTTGCTCCCTTGGGGTCTGGATCTGTGAAGAACTTGTGCAGTGTACAAGCCATCCTCAGCTAAAGGAGGCCGTCAACGTGATAGGTGTCACCTTGAAGGTATTACCAATTCATGATGTACATTTGACATTGAGCTGTATTTTAGGTTTTCAGTCAGTTTTCAGTCAGTTTTCATTTGAATTAGCCCATCTTTATTTTATCTTCCGTTACCGAGAGGTTTTAATCCAAAGATTCTTCTGAGAGCCATATTGAATGTTCTGTGTGGTCCCCAGGAGAGGCCACCTATGGCTGCTTCCCTACTGGCAGCTGCAACCCAGCCATCCATAGCCTGAGCATTGTGGGACCAAGCTCAGTGTCCAGTGGGTTCCTCTGGTGGCTGGGCAGCTCCTGTGGCAAGCAGATACCTGTTACCTGTTGGTGGGAGTGACAAGAAAATGGGATTTCATGCCTTGGTCTCTCCAGCAGGACTGGGAGAGACCTACCTGGCAGTCCCAGTGAGTGGCCCTGGGTGCTCACTGTCCAGCTGGGCCTTGGGCACATTTAGGATGTGTTTCTTCCTTTGTTTTGTTAGTGAGAAAAAGAGCCACCATGTTACTGGGCACTCACACTGGGCCAGGTTCATGGTAAAATCTCTAAATCCTTTAGTTGACCCTCACAGCAGCTCTGCAAGGTAGATATTAGATCCTTGTGTTACATCAGAGGCAAGCAAGGCCTAGGGAAACCAGGTTGGGATCCCACCGCCATGCAGGTATGAATCACACAGCACTGAAAGCATATCTGTGTGACAGTCAAGACAAAATCAACTCACAGATGCTGTTAGGCCACTTCCTAAACCAGAGCTCAAATCCCACTGGTTCCTTCCCTGGCTCCTGCTTAGAAATGGTGGTAATAATTAGCATCTCTGTTAGCACACCTAGAACCAGTGAGTGGCCAGTCCCTGACAGGCACTGTGCTGAGGGTTTGTGAGAGCTCTCAGTTGTGAGGTAACTATCTCATTTTACAGTGGAGGGACAAGGGTGTAGGAGAGTTCAGGAACTTATTTTGGTCTCAAAAGCGACAGCCTGCATGAGTGAAAGTTCAAATCCTAAACTGTGAACTGTGCATCTGATGCCAGCATCCAGGCCCCTGCCTGCCCATCTCTGCTGCCTCCCACGTGCTGCTGTAGTAGTAACAGCCATTGCAGCCAATGCTCAGGACAGTCATCAGCAGGCCATCCACAGACCTTGGGCCACAGGATAACCAGCCAGGGTTGTCCCCGGCCCATGGCTCAGCATCTGGCCTTCTGGTCTGTCCCCGGTCTTCCTTTGCAGCCTGATTCATGGCAGCTGCCCTCACCCACCTCTCCCTGGCCAGACTCAAAGCCTTCTGTTCCTTAAGTGTGTCCTCTGACCACTCCATTCTGTCACCCTCTTCTCCTCCTTCTCTAATCCACAATAATTAGGATTATATCGTGACAACTGGAAAAAACACTTGCTGCTGATACCTGTGGAGATGAATGGAAAATGGATTAAACCGAGATAGCACTTAGGAGTGGAGTGCTCTCTTTGGTTGAACAGGGTGCTGACCCCTGACCTTTGTCATCGTGTCTAATCCTTTGGACTACCCTCTGAGGTGAAGGGTTATTGCACCTCTACTTCACAAATGAGGAAAGTGAGCTTACTGGGAATGAAGGAGCTTACCAGGGTCAGACCCAGGACACTGGCCTCACGTCTGGGCTTTTGCACAGCTGTGGTGTGCAAGACACTCCCCGTGACTCCCAAAGCCAAGGAGTAGTATTCTCATAATAAAGTGAAAAAGTTGGATAGCAATTGTATATCTACACAAATTCAAATTAATTTTTTAATGCCTTATTCAATTTTAAGATATTTTCAAACTTTAACTCTTCTTAAACCTAGCCATTTATATTTAATGTAATGTGCCCCCCCC
>PVKE010032619.1:0-18378 GCA_004027555.1 Craseonycteris thonglongyai
AGAGAGAGAGATACACAGAGACAGAGAGAAGGGGGAGGGCCCAGAACAGTCTCCATAGTTGCACATCATTGGTTTTTCCACATAGTTTCATTCCACATGTGGGCGCGGGGCTGCACAGGGCAGGAACTGGGCCGGGGTCTTCACCCCAGTGAGAACTGAACTGGGGGCACTCCCCAGTTCAGCATATGGGTCCACACGGGCCAGGGCCAGGATTTGATCCTCAGTCCCCGGGGCTGCAAAGTGAGCGCTTAACCCACTGAGCCATCCCAACTTCCCCGTGGTGGGATTTTTTAAATGAGAAATTGATGCAAGTGAATGGAGAACTACTTTGTAAGTCAAGAATGCTATTAAGCATGCTTGCTGTTGTGCTCACTTTTCCTAACATTTGGAAGAGGATTTTGAAAAAAACCTTTATAACATTTATGACATTTTTTTATGACATAACTTTACTCATCATTGCCATTTTCCTTTATGAAAAACCCAGAAAGACTAAATACTTTACATAAGGTCATATATGGCTTAGTCATTTTATATTTATGCTCCAGAAGCAGAACAGCTAAGATTCATTCTCTACATTATGAAAATATTGTACCCTCTTCGATGTGGAAAACACTTTGTATGCTAAAAGGGATATCTCACATTCCACTTTATTTTCCTTGTTCTTTTTCATGAGTAGGGAGAGTAAATTCCAAGTTTTGACTAGGGTTGAGTCTTGGTATTATTTTAAGTAACACAAGGAATAGAGGAAGAAGTAGTAGCCTGGGAGACATATAAGGAGTTGAGTTTAAGATACTCTTTTATTTTTAACTGCTTGTAGTAAAGATTTCCAGTGGGCACTAGGAGATGCTGACCTGGAAGGAAGAGTGATCAGGATAGAGTATATATTAGGAAGTCATTAATATAGATAGTATAATATTATAAGCTGTTGGAGTATATGTGTAGAAGAGAAATCTATGGCGGTAACCAACAGCGGCCTCCCCTAAGAACTGCCTAGGCCATAAGAATTGGTAGAAAAGAAAAAATACCAACATGGATAAAGGCAGTTGAACTTTCTATCCCCAAATCTTGTTACCAAAATTCACCTTCCACTTGGGGATCTCACTAATCATTGCTGCTACCACTGTGCTGGTCTTGGAGAATACAGCTCTCTCTTTGCTGTGTTGGCCTCTTATTTCTTACAGCTTAGAGTGTAGACTTCACAAAATTCTTGCAGATAACAGATGGAAATTTTAAATGGAATGGAACATAACCAATTTAGGAAAACATCTGTGTGGCTGCTTTCATTGTTCGTAGAATCATTTGGTCCTTTGGGGGCCCTTTGTGTTTTTTCCCAAGTGGAGAATTGCCTCCGTGCTAAGACCAAGATCTACCTCCACATGGCAGATTTTTTTTCTCTCCCACAAGTGAGGAGAGCTGTTAAACATATCTGGACTGATTGTAGTCAAGGCTCAAGGGAATAAGGTCTAGAGAGAGGAAAGAGTTCCTTCATACTGGTCTAAGTTCCACCTTTCATGTCGTAAAATGTGTTTTCCCAAGGTGATTATCAATGGGAATATCCACCCCTTCAAGAGACACAGGCCCCTTTACCCACAGGGTATGACCTTACTCGATGTGCTCACATGGGTAACCATCTCAGAATACATTTGTCCAACAAAGGAATAAGATAAACACACACTACAGCAGAGGAGACTCTTACAGTGATCATTGAGATGAAAGAGTTTGGACACATTGATGTCACAGAACATAAGGAAACAAAGAGAGTCAAGTGTCAGATACTATACAAAGGCCAAGCAGAGTGAGAGCTGAAAACAGTCTTTAGATTTTTTAAAATAAAATTGGAAGTCACACTGATGCAGAGAGACTTAGAGGCTGTTTTTGCTTAGCAAAAAATCACATCAACCAAGTACTGTGGTACCAGCAACGTCAGGTAATGGTTGAAATAATCACGCTTCTGTTTGATTCTTACAGGAAGTCTCTTCCCCAGTGAATCTTATTACTAACATTGATTTGCTTTATTTTGCTCGTGTTAGAATAATTTTTTAAGTATGAGGCATGAGCATTAGTAAAACAGATGTACCTCCCTTTCTACCTGGTAATTTATCTTTCCTTTACAGAACTTTGTTTATATCTTATGCAGGACTTTTTTGAAGTGGGTAAGAGGAAGAAAGTGGTACTCTTGTGTCATTGGCACACCTATGTAAACAAAACTAAGTTGTGTTTCTGACCACCCCCCTTTTTTTGTGTGTGAGAATATTGGCAGTGAAATGTAGTGAATGGAAACAGGGAAAGATCTGTTTAGCTCTGTGCAAATAACTGCTTCTTTGAGTCATAGAGCAGAAAATTTTCAATTTGAATCATCTTAGAGCTCTGGCTCTATAGTATTACTTGTCAACTATAAATATTTTATTGGTAAGTGACTTTCTTTTGTTCCTGAAGGCAACAGGTGGCTCTCTTGAAATTCGTTTAGCAGAGAATAAGTTCTTTAGCAATAGGGGAAGAGTTGTGCTTTATTGTATGATAAAAATGCAACATTAATAACATTAATATGCTTTCCCATAAGTAATTAGATAAATCTCATGGAAGAAAGAAACCTAAAACTACTAATAATGGTGCATTATTATAGTAATAAAATAATCCATATTTATATATGAGGGAAACTTTGCCCAAAGAAATTGTGATTTGTCCTAGGCTACTCAGGATATTCAACCAGAACTAGAGCCTTATTTTCTGGACTGTACTATATGAAAATCACTTATTTGTACATTCTTCAGAAAAATAAAAACTATTTGCTAAGCACTGATGAACATGTGGTACTTATTTGATTAGTAACCTAAAAATTATGGATCCTTTTCTCTTAAGAGAGTTTCATGATACCAGTTACAATACTTCACTGACTTTTTTAAGTTTTATCTTGTATCACACTTTATTACAAAAGGGATAGTATGACAAGCATGAGTTAGGAGCCAAGCGCTTTGTGTATTCCTAGTTATCAGAGGGTCATCAGAGGACTGTAGATCCTGGATTCATTGTTAGGTTAATTTTGCAAGTAAATAACCTACAGTTGTGGCCTGTGCTTAGTGGTTGGATGCATCCCAGCATCCCCAACATCTTCTATCTTTAAAACTCAAAACAAAAACCTTTCCCTCGGCTGCATATTCTCCTCCAATATTATCCACTTCTCATCTTTCCAGCAAAACTCTGCAGAAGAGTTATTTATACTTTCTGCCTCTACTTCCTCTCTTTGTATTCTTTCTTGGAATGATTCCAGGCAGGTTTTTACCTCCCCCCGCTCCACAGAAATCTCTTTGTCAGGGTCACAATGTCTTCCATGTTGTCAGCTCCCTTCTTGTTAAAATGGTTCTTTACTTGGCTTCCAGGATGGCCATACTTGGAATTTTTTCTCTTATCTCACTGGCTCCTTTTACTCATTTGTGTTTTTTCCAGTTCCTCATCCTCTTGTTCCAACCTCTTAATGTTACGTGAGTCCCCTAGGGCTCTGACCCCGGCCTTCCTCTCTCCATCTACATTCATTTCCTAGGCGGTCTTATCCAACGCTGGGACATTGACTACCATGTATTTGATATTGACCCCTGAATTGTGAACTTTCCCCCAGAATTTCATTATATACTCATATAAAGCTTACTCAGAAATTTCACTTGGATGCCTAATAGGCATCTCAGACTTAATATATCCAAAACTCAATTCTTATTCCAGTCCCCACACCATTCCCAAGCCCCTTCCAGTTCCATTGTTTCTTATTTCAGTAAATAGCCACACTATTCATCCATGTGTTTTTTAACTTTCCCATTGGAGAGAGAAGGAACAAACTAAGGTTACATTTTTAAACTTCCCATCTGTTTTGTTCCTATCGGCACAGTTTCTTTAAAACATCTCAACTTCTGTGGTATCCTTCAGAGATAGCAGATAGGGAAATACAGTATTGTGAGACCTGGCCTTGTTTTGTGGAGAAATGTCCTGGGCAGAAATAGGTTGTGGTGGAAATGGGTAATGTCAGCTAATGGTCATAAATGCCAATCCAGCGCCAGCAATTATACCCTATTTAAAATGCAGTGAAGAGGGAAACTTCCTTCCGTTCCAGCAGCGCTGTTGTGACACAGCGTGGCTATGGGATAGCTCAATGGTGTTACAGCTCAGCTGTGAAACAGCACAGGGGTGCGGAGGCCCTGGGGTGAGGCCCTTTCTCTGGCTACATGGCTCTGCTCTTGTGCCACTCCCCCAGTAAGATGTCTTGGGGTATTCAGCCCTACCAGCGAAGTAGTCGGTAGCCTTTGCAAGAACGGGCAGGTGCACTTCCCCAGTCAGTGGGGAACTGACTTATATAAACAAAAGTCCTCAACTCTGGCCCCTGATTGGTCCATCCTCATGCAAAGGCAACCTCCAAGTCCTTGGAGTTGGATTGGTTAGAATGGAGCTGTTCTGATTGGACAAAGAAGCTGCTGAAGCTGCACAGTTCTGATTGGACAGGAAAAGCCTCCGTTCTATTGGCTGAAATACAATTCCAAGAACTCCTTTATAAGGGCTGGCTCAACTCGCAGGAACACAGTGCAGCCTCACCTTAGTGCACTGTGGGAGGCAGGTAGTGTGGCGCAGACTTCTCCCTGTAGTATGGTTTGCCTGAGAGTCCCCTGTTTAGAAATGGCTGCTAGGCTGTTTTTAAATTTGAGTTTAATGAGGCACCAGGAGCTCTTCTTGAGAGAGATCTTTCTCATTATCTACAAAAATGAGGGAGGGAACTCACTGTAGCCCCAAGGGTGGGAAGGTTCAGAGAGGAGATAAGTGAAGAAATGTTTCAGGGCCACACAGGCTGAGAAACAGCACCAAGGTACAGGCACTGGGGGAACCGTCCCTACTCTCAGTGCTGGTTGAGAGGAAGTATGGATCCTCCCAAAGGCCACACAGATCTCCTGTTTCCAGGTGCAGTGAGAAGAGGTGTGTTCTTGGTATTCTAACATCTACAAACAGTAGCAGACTCTTTGTATTATAACATATTTCAGATATTTTGTGAGAGTTAAGATGTTTTTGGAGTTGAGTCTTTCCAAAATTGTCCATATGTTCTAATATTTTAAGGAAAAATATTAGTAACATTTCTTTTTTAGCTATATATTATCTTTTAAATATACATGCTATAAAGTTGACTTTGAAATCCAAATTTGGTCTAATTGTGATTCATGTAGCTTTGCGTGAAGCAGATGCACTTATTTCACTGGGAATTTTCTGAATTATTTAGACCATATTGTTAATTGGACTTTGGTAATCTGGAAGCAATGATAAAATAATTGAACCTCTAACTCTATTTATATGACTTTTGCTTGTGTATAATACTCTGTATAACTTGTCAAAGTAAATTCACCTGGAATAGCTTTCATATGTTTTTATTTTTCTCTGATAAAACCAGGAACAAGGGCTATGTGAAGTATTTGAAAATATTGGTAAATATTTTTCATGAAACCCTGAAGAGAGCCAAGAGTTTTCACCTTAATTAGGGAAGAATAGACTTTAGATAAGAGCTATAGCTAGGCAGAATTATGAGACCAATTAATAGATTTATGTCTCACTTATGTGAAAATGATATTTAGTGTTAATTGCAGAGTTCATGCTTGCTTTTCCAGATAAGGAGCTTATTGTGTCATGGTCCAATACTACTCTAATGAGTAATTGTTATTCCTGCAAACTAGAAAGAGGAAATATATTTAATGAGTAAGGCCGGCTTCTTGAATTCTTTTGTGCTAGTCTCAGTTGTCACAGTTGTTTGCCTCCCAGAAGTGTGCAGTGTCCTGGAGGAGTGTACTGACCTGTGTGCCCACTAGGGCCCCCTCAGCTAGGGACCTTGCACACTGGATATATGTGTGGGGGCTGTTCAGCCATTGTTTTAGGCCTCTGTTTTTGATAATGGATGTCTGGTCACAGTCCTGGCTGGCCCTGAAGAGCCAAATAACTTCCTTGGGGATTTCAGGGTGCCTTTGGTCATTTATAATGAATCAGTTCCTTTATTCCTTCGGTTCGGGAATTCCATAGGCAAATTTTCCTAGTCATTTAGAACCCTACATTATTATTATTTGACTCTTTAAAGGAAAGACTCTGACATCTCTTTAAAGAGATCTGAAAGTTGTAGACATTTGGGTAACTCATAAAAGACACCCAGAAGTTTTAACATTCTTCAAAGCTACTAAGTTACAGAGCTCTAGTGTGATTTTTTTTATTAATAATAGATGGTGTTCTCACTATTGCAAACTTTCTTAAAGGAGTTGATATTTTCTAGTTAATAGTGCTTAAGAGAATAGTTGATTAAAGTAGAATCACAATACAAAAACCACCTTCAGCTTATGTTTGCATAGTGATTTACAAAAGGTAGGCTACTTACAAGATTTGGATATAATATATGCTTTTGTCCTCACCTGAAATAATGGAATGTGATTTTTAAAACAGATGTGGTATTTTAGAGCAGTCTTAGATTTACAGAAAAATGGAGAAGATAATACGAAGTCCCCATATACCCCCATACACCACCATCCACACATGTATAGTTTTCCCTATCAAAACATCTACCGTATTTTCCGGCGTATAAGACGACCCCCTAATTTTACAGTTAAAACATAGGTTTAGGCCTATATTCGCTGTATAAGACTACCCCCCACTTCCGAGGCTGTAGTCTTATACAGCAAATATAGGCCTAAACTGTGTTTTAACTGTAAAATAAGGGGGTCATCTTATATGCCGGAAAATACGGTAGTAGTAGTATGGTACATGTTACTGTACAATTAATGAGTCAATATTGATACATTATTGTTTTTTTCTTTTTTAGTTCTTTTTTAAAATTATTTTTGAGAGAGAGAGGGATAGAGACAGAAGGGGGAGGGCCCAGAGCAATCTCCATAGTTGTATGTCATTAGTTTTTCAACATAGGTTCATTCCACACAGGTGGGTGCAGAGCTGTGCAGGGTGGGAACTAGGTTGGGGACCTCCAGCATGGGAGGCACGCCCCTGAGAGCTGGGAGCCGAACCAGGGGCCTCCTACATTGGAAGTTTTCCCCGGCAGAAACTGAACTGTCTCTGCCCCCCGCCCCACAGGGGAAGCACACCCCAGTTCAGTGTATGGGTCCGCATGGGCCAGGACCGAGACCCGATCCTTGGACCTTGGGGCTGCAAGCAAGCATTCAACCTGCTAAACCATCCCAGCATCCCCGATACATTATTGTTCACTGAAATCTATACTCCATTCAGATTTTCTTTGTATTTATTTAATGTTCTTTCTCTGTTGAAGGATCCTATGTAATATATTACATTCAGTTGTCATGTTTCCTTAGGATCCTCTTGCCTTTGACAGTTTCTCAGAATTCCCATGTGTCCTTGACAGTTTTGACAAGTATTCATCAGGTTTATTGTAGATTGGTCCTCTTGGAATTTTCTAATGTTTTTTTCACCTGATTAGACTGGGGTTATAGGACCATATAATAAGACTATGTTTGACATTGTAAGAAATCGCCAAACTGCCTTCCAAATTGTCTGTACCATTTTGCATTTCCACCAGCAGTTTATGAGAGTTCTGTCACTCACATACTTGTCAGCATTTGGCATAGTCAGTTTTTTGGACTTCAGCCATTCTGATAAGTGTGCAGAGCTTGGGATGTCATTTTTATTTAGTCTTACAATCATATTTTGTTTTATCTGTCTATAGAAACATTAGCTTTCTCCTGATACTTATCTTTAAATTAGCATTAAGAAAAGAATGTGTGCACTTTTCCCCATATGAATAATTGTTACAGATGTTTAAATAGCATTTCACTAATTACAGTAAAATACTTATCATCTTTGCTTTCTTATTACTAATCGCTGATAAGCTATATACAAGGGCTATTCAGAAAGTATCCAGCCATGTAACTGTTCTCGTTATATTGACAATGGCTGGATTTTTTCCCGACAGCCCTCATGCTATTGGTGTTAGATACATTCCATTGATATTAATATTTCATGTTTATTTTTGTTTAATTTTTATTTCCAGTTTTCATTCTTCTAAGCCATTTTTGCTTTTTTGTTTGTTTGTTCATAAAGCTTTTTTGTTTCTGTTACATTATGTAGTTTTGTACCAATGGCTAGAAGCAGATCGTCATGGCAAGAGCCAAGATACTGCAAATACGACTTCAGGTAAAACTAAAAATGAAAGTTGAGGTTTTAGAAATCATTATTTTAATCACTCGAAACCTGTCATAATTGTCTGTTCACTTTTGCTTAGGCAAAGAAAATAAAGGTATTTTGTATTTCTGTTCTGTCATCTACATCCTAATTTTCATAAAGACCACATTTGCTTCAAGCCTTGAAAATATTATTCATGAATCTTTAAGCTCTCTTGGCAGATATGTCCTATTTTCTTAGTAGGAAAGATTTTATTGCATCTTAGGTTTAGTAAGCCGTTACTTGACAATATTACTTGAAATTAAGCCTACATATAGTGTGTGTGGGGGTTATTAATATTTGCATAAATTTGTAATTCTTATTCATTTTAGGATAATATTTGAAAGGTGGATTTTAAGTTAAGGATTCTTATGTGTAATTTCCATATCCTGGAAATCCAAATTCTTAGATGGATTCATTTCTCCAGCTAAGTCCTAGTAATAGATTCTAACTTAGAGGTTTACAAAACATGGCCTCAGAATGAGAAGATAGGTTGTTCTCCTATCTCACATCTCCAAAAGGCATCTCCAAGATTTTCTTTAAAAAAAGAAAAGAAAAGAAGTATATAGATAACTTCTCTTTTTAGAAAAGTAATACATAGATAACATCTCTTACAAAAAAAGATTTTCTTCTTTGGCTGGTAGTAGTAGAATAGTTGCATCCACTCATTTCTAAATCTTTAACAGTGTTATCAGAATTTCTACATAGTTGTTTCTTCCTGTAATATTTGCCAAGACAGCTGTATATATAGAAATGGTCTTTCCTATTGCCAACACCCACACCCTTTTTGGCAGTCTGCTAGGATGTGGTGGTGGTGATGGTGGTGATGGTGGTGATGGTTCTTTTTTCTTTTATTAGATTTGTGTTTCTGTGTTGTGGGTTTTTTCAGTTTTTATTTCTATGAACTCTTTACTCTGTGGAGGCGGTTTTCCTTCTCTGTCTTCTGGTTGATTCATTGTGCCTCAAGAGGGTGTGGTGGTCCTGAGTTAACAGAACAATTATATTGAAAATGGCACTGTCATGAGTTTTCTGATTTACCTCCTGTCCCATTAATAACTTGATATAAGAATGAAGATAATGATACCATTTTAACCAAACTCAGGCAGGAATTCATCAAAAGGTAAGTGCTTCATGGTATTATATCCTGCGTTATTTGCTATTTCTTCTACCGCACGGTATTTAGTATTTTATTTACATTTGTGGATGATAAAAATAAGCATTTCTGGTATTTGAGGGTAGGGGAAGGAGAGATTTTTGATAGCTATATATTTTTAGAGGATATCCTGTCTCTGTGGCAGTAGCACAGTCAGCAGCACAGATCTTTAGAAACAGGAGGAAGTTTTTGTTTTATTTTTTTTCTCTAACTTAAAGTGAAAAGTAACCTTTTTTAAAAATGAAGTGAATACCGGTAATCTAAAAATCTTAGTGTTCACTTGAGAATTCAGTATCAGCTTAAAGATACCATTTACCTTTCCTGAAATCAAGTATTCTGCACCTAACTCTTTTCTTCTGGACAGTTGCACATTTTTCTATTGACTTTTTGATGTTTACATACCCTAGAAGCATGGTGCAAAAATTGATAAACTTTCCTTAGGGATGCCTGTGACAGTTTTTCTTCTAAGTAGAAATGAAAACTCTCTCTACTCTGTCTCTTAGAAGATGGAAATACAGTGTTGAAAGATATAGGGATGAAGTTCTTGCCTAAATAAGTAAGAGGAATCTGAAGGAAAATGATTATTAGCCAAGGCCTTAAATGAAAAATAGTAGGTTTCCTGTAGCAAATCTATTTAAATTAACGTCTTTATTTTCAAAAAACTTCTACATTTTTTATGTTACAGTCTCCAGTAAGATTTTGAAGTATAACTTTTCCTTCCTCTGTGATTTGTTAAATTTTGCAATTAAAGGTGTTTTAATAGCCATGTTTTCATAGTTTTACCAAAAATGGAAACGGAGTCCAACTACATGTCCAAGAGTGACTCATAAATCACTTTATGATATTTTTACTTATACACATGCTGGTTAGTTGCATTTAACTTTTGTTATAACAGCTCGTGTTTTGTGCTTAAAAAGTAGGAAAAAACACAGGAGACAGAGTAATATTGCTCCAAGGTGTTCTGATTACTCAATCTCAACTTTCTGACATTGAGAATTTAAGATCCATCCACATTAAAATATTTTATGAAACTAAGGCATTTGCAGGTAACATGTCTCATGGGAGTTAATTTGGTCATGGAGATAGAGAACTGAACTGACAGCTATTATTAAACTTTCCTATCTATAATAATCAAAGTATACTTATATATACTAATTAAAGCCTACTTTTCATTCCAGATTTTTGACAGATGATGAATTTGGCTTAGAATAGCTTGTTTCTTTTCAGAGTTTAGTGTGTTTGATGTTTTGTCTACTAGACAACTCAGTAATGTTGTTTCTAATTCTGTTAATTTTATGACTTGTAAAAACCTGGAGATGCAGTCACAGTTATCAGAGAATTTTGTGGGAACTCAGGCACATTGCCTCCTCTGAACAACACGGCTTTGGGTTGATCCATGCACAAAATGTCAGGATCATAAAAAGTATGATTAGTTTAATTCAGGAATGTTGCTTTAGTGAATTAAATGTTTTTTAAATGGGTTTCTTTTTAAGGATGTTTATTATTATTTTTTATTTTTATTTATTTATTTTGGACAGAGAGAGAGAGAGAGAGATACAGAGACAGAGAGAGAACCGAACATGGGGAGCTCCCAGCCCAGCACACGGCTCCACACGGGCAGGGGCCGGAGCGGGATTCGATCCTCGGTCCCCGGCACTGCAAAGCGAGCACCCAACCCACCGAGCCACCCCGGCTTCCCCATAAATGGGTTTCTTTAATCATCACTTACCTAAATGAAGACAATGATTAGGTTATAGCAAGGATTATTTTATCTGATTTTTAGTATCATTTGTCTAGCCAGAATTTAAAAATGCTAACTCTTAAGTTTTAAATGTAGAATTCTTATTGACAGTTTCTTTTTGGTTGTCCCTTGAGATTTTTACAAGTCAGACTGTTAGAGGTAGAAATTGAATCAGATGTCAGTATTTTCAGTCAGTATAGCTACAAAATAAAAATAAGCCTATGACATGCTTTTGAAAAAAATTCTGGATATTAACTAATTACTAATATTTGTTATAGGTGAAAATTTTGACCAGAGTCCTTTGAGAAGAACCTTCAAATCTAAGGTTCTGGCTCACTATCCTCAAAATATTGAATGGAACCCTTTTGATCAAGATGCGGTGAACATGGTATGTGTTTTTCTTTTCCTCTTCAGCCTCTTTTTTATTTTATTAAGATGACAATAGTGACTATATTTTGAATGTTCTATATTATTTCACATAATTTAATCCTTTAAATAAACAGTTTATAAGATAATATCCTCTTTTACAGATGTAGAAAATGAAACTCAGAGGTGTTCAGTAATTTACTGAGGGTCCCCATAGCTAATAAGTGTACATATACAACAGACCCTCCAAGTCCATTTTGTTTTTCTGCTATTATGCTGTTTTGTGAGTTTGTATTAATTAATACATAGATGCTTAGATAAATGATTATGTTACTTTGTTTGCCTGGAGAAGATCCTGATAGAAGGAGTATGATTACAGTTTTATTTCAAGGTTTTTATATAATGGGCCTATAATTTATCATAGTCACAAATTAAAGAGGAAAAGGAACTTCAATGCATCGTTTAAACATTAGTAGGAATTTGTTTGTAAGAAATTAGAATTAATGTAATGAGTTATCAGTGGTGATTATAGGTCCTGTTAGCGATTCTTGGACATAAGTAAGTCATAGTTTTCAGATCACTTAGGAAGGTCCCTGCTTCGAAGCTTGGATAATATTTTGAACCTCCAAGAACTTTGTGATTATAAAAATCAGGGGTAGGTGGGATGGCTCAGCTGGTTAAGTGCTCGCTTTGCAGCCCAACTGGGGTGAGCCCCCTGTTCAGTTCTTGCTGGGGCCTATGCGGAAGGCTCCCAGTCCAGTTCCTGCCCTGCACAGCCCCGCACCCACCTGTGGAGTGAAACTATATGGAAAATTAATGCTGTCAACTATGGAGACTACTCTGGGCCCTCCCCCTTCTCTCTGTCTGTCTCTGTCTGTCTGTCTCTCTCTGTTAAATAAATAAATAAAAATAAAAAATATAAATAAATCTAAAAAAAAAAAAAAAATTCAGGAGACCCCAAAGTGAGCAAATCAGAGATCAGGCATGATAGGCACAGAAATGATTAAAGGTGGGCTAAGATACTGATTGGTATAGACCTTTTGAGTATTCTAAAGGTAAATCCAAAAGACCCTATTATGATGTGAAAACTCTAAGGGAAGGAAATGTTTAGTAGATGCCTGCTAGATACTTTTTCTTATATGTTACTTTGACATACGTGCTTACATGTACCCAGTGGGGATTCTTACTCATATTTTATAGAGGTTAAGTTACTTGCCTAAAGTTATTCAGGGAATCTCAGGTTAAATCCAATCACTTTTATACTCTCACTCACTCTTTTCCCACCTGCATGCTGCCTCCTCCAAAAAAAAACTGTGCAACTTAGTTTTGGCCTGTACCAAAGTGAGATGAATCACATTGGGCCCTTTGTAATAATTCTGTACAAGTCACAGTAAACCCATTCCAGTCTGGGCTTGCTCCAAGGAAGGAGTAGCATAGTAATTCTCCTAAGAACAAATGCCTAAGCCACTTTGTACTTTGACTTCGATTCTTTACAGAGGAAAGTGTGATTATTTCTCTAAACTGCTACCCAATTCCAAAAATCAGAGATGCCATTTTGCTGGAAACTAATATTGTAGTGCTCATCTTCATTTTTGGTGAAGACAGAACTATAGATATTAAGTAGAATGCAACTGTTAGTTATATTTATGCAGCTTGGAGGAGTACAGACAAGCTTCTCACTACAATAGTCAACAAACAGCAGTGACAAAAAATAATTTATCAGCTGCTTATGCTAGCAAATTAATGGAAGGATGTTAAAGAAAAGAGTCAAGTGTAAGCCGGGATGGTCCAGTGGGTTAAGCGCTCGCTTTGCAGCCCTGTGGACCGAGGATTGAATCCCAGCCCTGGCCCTTGCAACCCATATGCTGAACTGGGGTGTGCTTCCTGTACAGGAGGCCCCCAGTTTGGTTCTTGCCCCCCAGTTGGGCCCCTGGCTCGAGGGGGCATGCCTCCCATACAGGAGGTCCCCAGCCCAGTTCCTGCCCTGCAAAGCCCCCACCCACCTGTGTGGAACGAGACCATGTTGAAAACTGATGATGTTCAACTGTGGAGACTGCTCTTGTCCTGCCCACTTCTCTCTTTCTCTCTCTGCCTCTGTCTCTGTCTGTCTCTGTCAAAAACAATAAAATAAATCTTTTAAAAAAAAGAAAAGAGTCCAAATGAAGCAATGGAAAAATGTATAAGAATGTAAATAGATGATAACACTTCATCCTCTTAAATAAATTTGTAAGATATTTCAAAATACAAATTATTTTGTAAGAAATCAGATTGGTGTCCAAAACTAGGCTTCTACTATAATATGAACCCACAGTCATTTGGTGCCAAATGCCACACTGGATATGTTTTGTTTCCTTTTAATCATTTGAATGGAAAAGCATATAGCTAGCTTTTGCCTCTACCTGCAAAACATTAAGTTTTAAACCAGTATCAGCTTCCTCGATCTATCTTTGAGGTTTTCTCTACTCCTTGCCTCTGAGATTATTCTATGTACCGGTAAGCAGCAAAAGTTTCCCTCTAAAGAATAAATGCATAGGATTGTGTTTTGATGGTTGAATACCACACAACAGTTTGTTTATTGTTGTAAATTGGAAAGGACTTGCTGGCATTCCCTAAAAATCTCTGAAAAGCATCCCATTAGATTAGTCTGCATTTGGGTCATAGATTTACTGCCTTTAATTTTCTCTTTGATTTATTGGTAAGTACATTTGTATGAAGCTATAATTTAGTCCCACCTAAAGATGAAAAGCTTTGTTCTTGCTGTTAGCAAAATTTTACTCAAACAAGTCATTGCCTTTTATAATATCAGTCATTCATCTTACAAGTCACAGCAGTGCTTTGCAATAAGGGTCATTAATTTCACACAAATTAAGTACCCCAAAGCAGTGAACTTCGTTAAATAAGAAAATTCCTTGTGTATGAATGCAGTGCAAATATAATAGAAAATATATATAGATGACAAGTGAAATTGTTTCTGAATTAACTGCTTTTTATGTCTCTTTTGGTTGCTGATTCAGATTTTTATGAAAAAATAAATAAATGGAAGTATTATAAAACAGAACAAATACAACAGTCATATGCCCACCACCCAGAAGTAACACATGTCAATATTGACAAATTTGCTGCAGATCCATACTTTTCCTCTTTAAGTGAAACAGCAAGCACGGCTGAAATTCTGGCTTTCCCTCTATTTCAGATCACTTTGAGATAATTTGCATTGGAATTTGTGACTATTTATATAATGTTCTGGTAGGTAGATGTTACCCTTACGAATGTACGGAACCTGGGAATTGTTAGGACGATAATATGGTCAATAGCTTTAAGTCACCTAAAATTTAAAGATTCTGTTTTGTGTATCTGTCCTAAATGAAACATTTGATATATGATATTTTAGGTGATTATAATGAAAGAGTAATAACTATTACAGCTTTTTATAATCTCTAAAGTTCTTAAGTTTACAATGTACTATTTACTTTGATGGGTGGAGTAGAATGATGAGCAAAGAGTAAAGGGTAAAGGGCTGGCTGGAAAAACAAACCTATTCCAATGGCCATCTTGAAAGATTCGAAAGAAAAAGGGCACTGTGTACTTTTTACAGTCAGCAAGAATTTGAAATAGATAAGCCTTAGTTACATTAATAAGTTTGACATTAGAATGAAAGTAAGCACTCATTTTGACCTAAGTTTACCATATTTTTCCGTATATAAAACAATATTTTTGTCTAAAATTGTTAGACTAACAATTGGGTGTCATCTTGTACACAGGAGTAACTTGTGTATTGATTGATTTCTTTCTTAATTTTTTTTAAGATATATTTTATTGTTTAAGAGAGAGTGACAGAAAGAAGGGGGAGGGTCCAGAGTAGTCTCCATAGTTGTACATCATTCGTTTTGACAGTTTCAGTCCACACAGGTGAATGTGGGGTCTTGCAGGGTGGCAACCGAACTGGGGGCCTCCACATGGAGGTGTGCCCCAATTCAGCACATGGGTTTGCAGGGGCCAGGGCTGGGATTCGATCCCCAAACAGTACAGTTGCAAGGCAAACGCTTAACCTGTTGAGCTGTCCCAGCATCCCTTGATTTCTTAACGTTGGGTTAGAAAAGTAGCATCGTCTTATACACGGGGGTGTCTTAAACATGGAAAAATATGGTAAATTCATGTCACAGTAAACTCATGGAAGTGGGATTCTAATCCAGTCATTCCTGGGGGAATCCACTTGTTTTCTTAACATTGCAGCTAGAGTACTTCACTGATATCTCAAACTCAGCATGTCCAAACGGAATTCACAATCTTCCCACCAACTTTGGTCTGTGAATAGTACAACCATCTACTCAGTTGGCGAAGCCCAAAATCTAGCATCAGTCTTGAAAGTTCTCACTTTCTCACCCACCTTAGTCCAAACTACCAAGTTTTCTCACCTGGACTCCTGCAGTAACTAACTGGCCTCCTGCTCCTGCCTGTCGTTTCCATTCTTCACACTACAGCTTCTCCCTGTGCTGTCTCTTCTCTTGAAAGACTCTTCCACATCTCCTTCACCTACTGAATTCTTCTTATTGACCTTTCAAATTTCAGTATAACGACGATTTCCTCAAAAAAGCCATCCCTGACCACTACCCTTCCAACATCACATACAATTGAAGTTAATTATGTAGCTAGTTGTCAGCTTTGTGTCTTCTAATATAATGTAGCATCATTAGGACAGAACGCACTCTCTTAATCATCGCTATATCCCTAGCTTTGCACATAGTAGAGGTTCAAATCATTGAATAAATGAAGGAATGTTTGCTTGCGTACAATATTCCCCGTCCTTGTCTATTCAGGTGTCACCTATACTGCAAAACCATCTCTTCAGCAGGAGTAGTTAGGTGCTCTCTCTTCTCTATTCCTATATCTTGAACACATTCCGTAGCAGCACTGATCCGTTACTTTGTAACTGTTGGTTTACAGGTCTCCCTTTCCTTTTAGACTGTGAGCTCCCTGAAGTAAGCAGTTATCTTCATACTTCTCTTTTGAATTATCAAGCTCTAATGCAACACATGGCCTAAATCAAATGTTTATTGAAGGGAGAAAGGAAGAAGAGAAGAAGGAAGGCAAATAGATCATCTCTTTGAGAGTTTTCTGAATAATTTCCCTTTTATGTAATAACAGAGAGGGCAAAGGAGTCATAGAACTATAGAAAATGGAAAAAAGGAATTGTTAAAATGTTAGTCAAACTTCCTGAAAGAGTCCAGAGAGATAAAGACATTTGGTCACTCAAACCAGGAGAGGCACACAGCATTGTGAGCCCACTTTGGCTGCAGTAATCTGATTACTGATAATAAGCTGGTCAACAATGACAGCACTAAAGCTTTCATCATTTTATTATGGGAGATTGGGATCGGGAGGGGATAGTTTTAGTAACCAGCAATATTAAGGGATAACAAGAGATTGTTGAATGTCATGGTGAGCAAATCTTGATTTATATCTCAGGTTTTCTGAAAAATAAACCTGAGAACTCTTGTAACAGTTCTCACTTTAAAAAAATAAAAAAGCAATAGCATTTCCCAGTTCCTGGTTCCCAGATTAGAAATATAATTCTCACTTTTTTTGATTTGTAGGAAGAGAATTCAAGAATTTTTACATCTGTTATCTGTAGTGTAGACAGTCATTCTTTACTTTGAGCACAATTTTTGGCAAGCATTTCCTATAAATGTTTGAATGCGTGCTCAGAAAAGTTACAAACCCTTAAGGAAATATTTGGCAGCTGTTCAAAAACAGTTCAAACTATAATTTTGTGGTTTATGAAGTCAGGAAGCCTGTCAATTAAATTAAACCTTTATGTTGACTTTGGAGGTCACTCTTTCTCTGTTGCCTACGTACTTGTTGTAAACACAGAGCTACACACTTAATTGGGAGATGAACTAACTCTGATCCTGTACCCCCAGCTGTTGTTTTGTTTTCTTGTTCATTCATTCATTCAAGAAATACTTTTGTGCCATGCACTATGCTAAACAAGTTTGAGGTTAGCCTGGAATAAGTGTGATTGCAATCATCCTTCCTACACTCTTTATTGACTATAATAAATGTGTCAGATGAGTTTTTATTTATATTGTCATGAGAGTATTTCATTGACTTATGATCAAAGCAACCTTCATATGAAGGCATTATTATGAAAAGATGCTGTCATGGCCTTTCTTTATACAATTTTCCCTAAGATTCAGAATAAGCAATTTTTTCCCCTAGCACATTGCAGGTATTCATGTGTTTTAGCTAAGTCTATCTCATATTCTACCCAAATACACAGTGATTTAATTCTTATTGACATATATAAAAATAGTGAAGTAAAGCTATCTTAGTTCTTTGCAAGTCTCATATTCAGTGATAAGAAATATAAAGAGATTTTCACAGGCATACTGTTGATGCTTCATGGCTTTTGTTTGTTTTTCCTTTATTTATTTATTTATTTATTTTTATTGTTAAATTTAATGGGGTGACATTGGTTGGTAACAATTAGATAGTTTTCTCTTCATGGTTTTTTGCTTTTTATTCTTACTAATCATTCTTCATTATGTCCCCAAATAGTATATTGATATTATTCCATGTGTGATACTCTTGCATGCTTAAAGTTATTACCAGTCCTTGAGTAGTTTGCAATCTAGAGATCAAACAGAATTAGAGAAACTGGTAATATGCGTCAATATACAATGTACAGGGGAAGCTGGGATGGCTCAGTGGGTTAAGCACTTGCTTTGCAGCCCCGGAGCCCGAGGATCGAATCTTGACCCCGGCCCATGCAGACTCATATGCTGAACTGGGGTGTATCCCCAGTTCAGTTCTTGCCTGGGCCTATGCAGGAGGCCTAGTTCCTGCCCTTCGCAGCCCTGCGCCCACCTGTGGAGTGAAACTATATGGAAAACTAATGCTGTCAACTATGGAGACTGCTCTGGGCCCT